>CM053788.1:702515655-702738155 GCA_028749045.1 Cupressus sempervirens | reverse complement strand
AAGTTTTATTTTTATTATTCTTATAAATTAACATTTTCTCAAATTTCAACCTTTAACTATTATTATTTATATTTATTTTAAATTTTATAATTTTCATATCTAATATCTTTTTTTAAATGTCTATGGGTAAAAGTAAAAACATGTGTCACCATTTTACAAAGAAAAAGGCTAACATCAAAAAAAGTGTTAAACTTCAACAATGTAAACGTTATATTTCTGTTTTGAATTTTAAGTTGGTGTAAATTGATGAAATGTGTATAAAAGGATGAAGTTTATGTCTTTTATTTTTTTTAAATTTAAAAAATAAAAATAGTATTTCTTATAATTTTTAATGACCTTTTTTTATAGTGTTAATAATCCAAAAAATCAGGGGTTATAGTTCCCACCATAGAAATAACTACAAATTTTGTTTTTTGAAGTATGTTGTTAATGACATATGTACCTAGAACTATCAAAAAGAAATATTCAAAAATATCATATATTCTGTCTGTTATAGCTATTTTAAGTTGAACTTTTCATAATTTAATGATTTTTTGCTCCCACCATATTTTCTCTAGTAAATCCATGTTAACCATTAAAAATGTTATATATTATTGAAGAGGATTTTTTAAAAAAATTGGTACCATCTACTAATTTTTTATATTTTTCCAAATGGGCATCATCTTCAATGTTGAAATACCTACTAGCATTATTGAAAAATTATTGTAATCAATATTGTGTCACCTATAAAAAATATTATATTGGCATAATTCTGACTACAAGCTCTATCTATTGGGTTTTTTTTTTTGAAACCCTAATTTTGATGATGAAATTGGCCTCTAAAGTGTTAAGTTCTTCAAAATTTAAAAAAACATAATAGAAAGTGCCACATCAGATATCACATAGATACTTATAGCCGGATTTGATCTGGTTAGACTAGATCTGGCCACATTGGTACAACCTAAAAGTCACCCACACAATGTCGCATTCACTAGCCTAAAAAATTTATTTGGTTTAAACAATAAAAGAAGGTTCTTATTTTAAAGGTAAACTTTTATTTTTAAATTTTTTATATTTAATTCATATTTGCATTTCTAGTATTAAAAAAGCTAAGTTTTATTAAATTTTATTGAATTAAATCAATTTTATTAGTGAAATATTTGAAAATTATATATTTTTTAGTTATTTCTATATTGAAATTGATTAATTAAATTTATTGTTTATTTTAAAGTTATTTTTTATTTTAAATTTATTAATTAAGTTGATTTAAATCAATTATTAGAATTAATTTAGGTGTTTTAAAATTTTATGAAAACTATTAAAATTATTAAATAGTTAAATTATTTAATTTATTTATTAAATTTAATAAATTTCTTAATATAAATTTAGCAATACTTTAATGCAACTAGTTGTCTTAAGATTTTCTACTCTTACAGGTAGTCAAATATAGTAAGCTTCTAAACTTGAAAGATTTTTCTAAATTATATATTATCTACTATTATTTATGTAATTGAATTTGGATTTTTTTTTTGTATGTAGATGATTTCAAGCTCTCTATTCAAGTTTTTGTGCAATGGGGAATAAAGAGAAAAGAGAAAAAAGATATGATCGAGTAAGAGATGATCAGAAGAAAGGATGGACAAAATGTAATATAGAGCCACCAATTGAAGATCCATTGATTGAAGTTGAAGAAGATCATGTTGAAGTTCCAAAAAGAAGTAGGATATTTGGAAAATATAGTTTACAGTTGGAAAATTTGTTGGAGATGGATGAACACTCTCTTTTTAGAGAAATTGAATCATCTAAACACATGATGCCTGAAAGTATAATTAAGCTACATTTGAAAAATGTAGGAGGAGTTTTTGAAAATAAATCTTTGATTGGTAAAGCACAATTATTTGTCAAATTATTTAGGAAAAAAAGAATGAGTCTTGTTCTAGAGTTGCTATGTGTAAATAATAAGAAAAGCTCAAAAGATAATGTCAAGGCAACAATAGTTTAGAATTTGACAGATGCATTAAATGCTATTGATAACAGAAGTCGAGTAGTTGATTTAAGTGTTGCATGGAGAGCATTGATGACTATGATTACGAAAAAGGACTTGTCACAGAAAAAAAAAGTTTGACAAATTCTAAAATGCTCAATCTATCTATAAGAACTGTTCAAAGATACATAAAAAGGAGAAATTTTCTTGATGAGACCATTAAAAAGAATTGGGTTAATATTTATCAACTTCCTCAAAAGGATAGAATTTTCGAAGATGTTAGAAGACATGTTGAATATTGGACCAGCAAGTCACGTGTTTCTTCCAATAGAAGAGAAACTATACAAATCAAAGATGAAGAGATGGGTATGAAAATAGCACATCCAAAACACTTTGTAGACACAACACAAAGTGAATTATTTGAAGCTTTCAAAAAAGAATTTGCAAATGTAAAAAATTTCCAAAGGAACTTCTTTGAAAGTGGTCATGGAAAAGGACATCATAATGGAGTAGGAGCATGTGTAAAGCATGAACCCTTGATAATGTGCATCATACTAATCAACTCATCCCTGATCACAGTCACCTTATCCCTATGATATAGGGTAGGTGAAGCCTATAAGCTCCTATCAATAGCATCAAGTGCACTTTGTAATCATTGAATAGTCTCAATGATCAATGTCTGCCTATCTTGGGTACTAGTAGTCAATCAACACAATGAACCACTACAGGGATGACCATGTACACTAGCTTCTCTCGAATCACTTCTCCCAGACACCATAATGATGAAATATATAATAGACAAAACAAGATAGCTGATAATAGATATTCTCACATGCATATGTACATATATACACACATTATTATAAAAACTAATTAAATCAAAACACATTAAATGAATCTTGCTAAACAAAAATATTGTACAACATATAAAGAAATGTTAACTACATTACATTTTGATTTCACTAATAGGTACACATTAAATTTAGATAGAAAGTTTTGGGGTTATGGGGTTAGAGAGCAGTTTAGGATTTAGAGAGATGTTGTTTAGGAGTTAGAGAGAGATAGAAGGTTAGAAGTGTGAGATCTAGAGAGAGAGGAGGTGAGGGTTGGGAGAGATGAAGTTATGTAAGTTAGAGAGAAACAGAGAGGTTTATGGATTATGGCATTAGAGAGCAGTTAAGGGTTTAAAGTGACGGGGTTTAGGAGATAGAGAGAGATAGAGGCTCACAAGTTACCATTGTGTTGTAGGCTCTTTCCTATTATTATCAAATATTTCAAACATTAGTTTCTAAACTTTTACCTTTAGAATGATTTCTAATGATTTCTAATAATTAATAAATAAAAATATTTAAATTCTCTAATATTATCTCTAAATAATTTTCTATATTTAATAAAAAAAATTCTACTATTTTCTAAACTTTCCAAAGTTTCTAACTGTTCAAATATTTTCTATATAATTTTCTACTATTTTCTATAAATAATGTTTTACAATTTTTCTATTTTTTCTAATAATGTCTAAACTTTACTAAATTTCAATAATTTTTCTAAGTTATCTAATATTACACTACTTAAAAATATAAATGTATAGGGTATGTGCAACATCATGGTCAACCAAACTATGGCCTTAAGTGGCAATGAAAAACAAGCAAATCAGGGTTATGTTAACTTGACCCATAATTTTAAAGTAGTTATGGGATTTATATCAAAAAGTTTTAAGAAAAGAATCTGTAGGAAATTGAATGTATTTTCTAAACTACTAGGCCTTATCTAGAAAAAAAACTATTTGATTTGTCAAAATTTTGGATTTTAATGCAATACTACAAAAATTTCAAGGTGAAAATAAAAATCAGGTGTATGTCTGACCACCTTAATCAAAATCAAATGATAATAATTTTTAATATAATTATAGATATAAAAAGTAGACTCATGCCCAAATGTGACGCATATTTTTGGGTATTTTTATTCCAAATTAATAATTAAATATGAATTTCCTACTATAACTATTTCAAAATAAACAAACTCCCATGTCTAACCACCTAAACTAATTGAAAACTTTACAAAAAAAACTCTCTTTTTTTATTATACTAGGGAAAGCATAGAATGTAACACAACTTTTGGATTTCAAAAATGTTATACCGTTTGAAAGTTATAGCTATTTTTTTAATCAGTATGCCAATCAACAGTTGATAGACATACTCATTAAAAATAAACTAATAAATACTTATCAAACTCAAAATTTGATAGCAATTATTTTGATAGAATCTTGAGAATGTTATCAAGAAACCCTTTTCGTTTAATTGAATTTCGATGAAAAAAATATTTTCATATGGCTACTCAAAGTCTGAATGTCAATGAAACATGTCTCAAACACATTTTTTGAGTTGAGCAAAGAGGTTTGGTAAATACCAAGCCTAATCGGGTACTCAATACTAGATTGAGTACCCGATTTGAAATTGGAAACCTGAAATTTGGTGGAATTTTTTTATTTTTAAGAATTAATTGCCCAAATTTTGGAGGGAAATCAATTTGGCAAGTGTTCAACAATATTGTATATTATTATATATTAGTATATATTAGTATATTGTAGTTATTATTATTATTAAATATAATATAGTTAAATATTATTATTACTAAATATGATATAGTAATATATATGATTATTATTACTATTATTATTATGCTATGTTTCTTTGGAACTTCTTTGAAAGTGGTCGTGGAAAAGGAGAGTGTAATGGAGCAGGAGAATGTGTAAAGCATGAACTTTATCCCTATGATATAGGGTAGATGAAGCTTGTAAGCTCCTATCAATAGCATCAAGTGCACTTTGTAAGTATTGAATAGTCTTAATGATCAATGTATGTCCATCCTAAGTACTAGTAGTGGATAAATGTGATGAACCACTATGGGGATGACCATGTACACTGGCCTCTCCTGAATCACTTCTCCTAGATGCCATAATGATGAAATATATAAAAAAACACAACAAGATAGTTGATAATAGAGATCTGCACATGCATATATACATATAGACACACATTATTATAAAAAAAAATTTAATTAAAACTCACTAAATGAATCTTGCTAAGAAAACCTACTGCACAACATATAAAGAAATGTTAACTACATTACATTTTGATTTCAGTAATAGGTACAAATCAAATTTAGATAAAAAGTTTAGGGATTATGGGGTTAAAGAGTGGTTTAGGATTTAGAGAGATGGTGTTTAGGAGTTAGAGAAAGATGGAGGGTTCAAAGTTTGAGATCTATAGAGAGAGGAGTTTAGGGTTGTGAGAGATGAAGTTATGTAAGTTAGAGAGAGAGAGAGAGAGAGAGAGAGAGAGAGAGAGAGAGAGAGAGAGAGAGAGAGAGAGAGAGAGATTTATGGATTATGGGGTTAGAGAGTGGTTTAAGGTTTAGAGAGATGGAGATTAGGAGTTAGAGAGAGATAGAGGGTTAAAAGTTTGAGATCTACAAAGAGAGAGAGAGAGAGAGAGAGAGAGAGAGAGAGAGAGAGAGAGAGAGAGAGAGAGAGAGACGAGTCTAGGGTTGGGAGAGATGAAGTTATGTAATTGAGAGAGGGAGAGAGAGAAGTTTAGGGATTATGGGGTTAGAGAGTAGTTTAGGGTTTAGAAAAATGGGGTTTAGGAGTTAGAGAGAGACAGAGGGTTAAAAGTTTGAGATCTAGAGAGATAGAGGAAGTTAGGGTTGGGAGAAATGAAGTTATGTAAGTTGGAGAGAGAGGGAGAGAGGTTTAGGGACTATGGGGTTACAGAGTGGTTTAGGTTTTAGAGAGTTGGGGTTGAAGAGTTAGAGAGAGATAGAGGATTAAAAGTTTGAGATATAGAGAGATAAGAGGTTAGGGTTAGGAGAGATGAAGCTATGTAAGTTAGAGAAAGAGAGAGAGGGATTATGGAGTTAGAGAGTGGTTTAGGGTTTAGAGATATGGGGTCTAGGAATTAGAGAGAGACAGAGGATTAAAAGTTTGAGATCAAGAGAAAGAGAGAGAGATGAGGTTAGGTTTAGGAGAGATGAAGTTATGTAAGTTATAGAGAGAGAGAAGTTTAGGGATTATGGGGTTAGAGAGAAAATTAGGGTTTAGAAAGATGGGGTTTAGGAGTTAGAAAGAGAGATAGATGATTAAAAGTTTGAGATCTAGAGAGAGAGGAGGATAGGGTTGGGAGAGATGAAGTTATGTAAGTTAGAGAGAGAGAGAGAGAGAGAGAGAGAGAGAGAGAGAGAGAGAGAGAGAGAGAGGGTGTGTGAGAAAGAAGTTTAGGGATTATGGGGTTAGAGAGTGGTTTATGGTTTAGAGGGATGAGGTTTAGGAGTTAGAGAGAGATGGAGTGTTAAAATTTTGAGATCTAGAGAGAGAAAGATGAGGTTAGGGTTGGGAGAGATGAAGTTATGTAAGTTAGAGGGAGAGTGAGAGAGAAACAAGTTTAGGGATTATGGGGTTAGAGGGAGGTTTTTGGTTTAGAGAGATGAGGTTTAGGAGTTATAGAGAGATAAAGGGTTAAATGTTTAGGGTTTATGTCAATATATTTGGATTTAAGGTTCAATATAGGAGTTAGAGTCTAATTTGGTTCAATGTGAGATTTTTAGTTAGAGTTTGATTAGGTTTAATGTTGTGGTTTAATTGCATTCAATGTTAAGTTTCGCTATTGCCTATAACTTATAAGGTTTCAATTAGAATTTAATTGGGTTCACTGTAAGAGGTAGAGTCTAATTTAGTTCAATCTGATGGTTTTAGTTACCAATTTCATTTGCTTCAATGATAAAGTTTTACTAATGCTAGAAAAACTTTTGTACTATTTTCTAAAAATAAAAAATTTATCAAAAAAATTATTTTTTTTGATTGATAACTGATCAAAGCCTAGATTAATTATTTTTATTTATTGTAATTAAATATTTTTATGTGCTAAGAAAATTTGAACCCAAGACCTCCCACATGTGAGGCTCACAAGTTACCATTGTGTTGTAGGCTCTTGCCTATTTTTATCAAATATTTCAAACATTAGTTTCTAAACTTTTACCTTTAAAACAATTTATAATGATTTCTAATAATAAATAAATAAAAATATTTAAATTCTATAATATTCTCTCTAAATAATTTTTTATATTTAATCAAATAATTCTAATATTTTCTAAACTTTCAAAAGTTTCTAACTGTTCTAATTTTTTTCTAATTTTTAAAATATTTTCTATATAATTTTCTACTATTTTCACATAAATAATGTTTTACAATTAATCTAATATTTCTAATAATGTCTAAACTTTACTAAATTTCAATACTTTTTTTAAGTTATCTAATATTACACTACTAAAAAACATAAACGTATAGGGTATCTGCAGGATCATGGTCAACCAAACTATGGCCTTAAGTGGCAATGAAAAACTAGTAAATTAGGGTTATGTTAAATTGACACATAATTTTAAAGTATTTATGATCTTTATATCAAAAAGTTGTTAAAAAAGAATCTGTAGGAAATTGAATGTAGTCTCTAAAATACTAGGCCTTATCTAGAGAAAGAATTATTTGATTTGTCAAAATTTTGGATTTTAATGCAGTACTACAAAAATTTTAGGGCAAAAATAAAAGGTAGGTGTATGTCTAACCACCTTAATCAAAATCAAATGATAATGATTTTTAATATAATTAAAGATGTAAAAAGTAGACTCATTCTTAGATGTGACACATATTTTTGGGTATTTCTATTCTAAATAAATAATTAAATATGAATTTTCTACTATAACCTTTTTAGAGTGAAAAAAAATCCTATGTTTGACCACCTTACCTAATAGAAAACTTTATAAAATTATTTTTCTCTTTTTTTACTCTTATACTAGGCAAAGCATAGAATGTAATGCAACTTTTGGATTTCAAAAATGTTATACCGTTTGAAAGTTATAGCTATTTTTCAATCAGTATGTCAATCAGCAATTTATAGACATCCTCACTAAAAATTAACTAATAAATACTTATCCAACTCAAAATTTGATAGTAATTATATTGATAGAATCTTGAGAGTATTATCAAAAACCCTTATCACTTCATTGAATCTCAATAAAAAAAATATTGTCAGATGCTACTTGAAGTCTGAATGTCAATGAAACATGTCTCAAACACATTTTTTGAGTTGAGCAAAGAGGTTTGGTAAATACCAAGCCCAATTGGGTACTCGATACTAAATCAAGTACCTATTTTGAAATTAGATGCCCAAAATTTGGTGGAAAAAAAATTATTTTCAAAAATTGATTGCCCAAATTTTGGAGGGAAATCAATTTGGCAAGTGTTGAACAATATTGTATATTACTATATATTAGTATATTAATATATATTAGTATATATTACTATATTATTATTATTATTATTAAATATAATATAGTAAAATATTATTATTATTACTAAATATAATATAGTAATATTTATGATTATTATTACTATTATTATTATTATGTTATGTTGCTTTGGAACTTCTTTGAAAGTGGTCATGGAAAAAGAGAGCATAATGGAGCAGGAGCATGTGTAAAGCATAAGCATCAACTCATCTTTGATCGCCCATAAGCTCCTATCAATAGCATCAAGTGCACTCTATAAATGTTGAATAGTCTCAGTGATCAATGTCTACCCATCCTGGGTCTAGTAGTAGACCAACACAATGAACCACTACAAGGATGACAATGTACTAGTACTAGCCCAAACACCATAATGATGAAATATATAAAAAAACAAAACAAGATAGCTAATAATATAGGTTTGCACATGCATATATACATATATACATACATTAGTATAAAAACTAATTAAATCAAAACACACTAAATGAATCTTGCTAAAAAAACCTATCGTACAACATATAAAGAAATGTTAACTATATTACATTTTGATTTCAGTAACGGGTACAAATCAAATTTAGATAACAATTTTAAGGATTATGGGATTAGAGAACATTTTAGTATTTAGAGAGATGGTATTAGGAGTTAGAGAGAGACAGAGGGTTAAAAGTCTGAGGCTAGAGAGAGGAGGTTAGGGTTGGGAGAGATGACATTATGTAAGTTAGAGAGAGATAGAGAGGTTTATGGATTATGGGGTTAGAGAGTGGTTTAGGGTTTAGAGAGATGACGTTTAGGAGTTAGAGAGAGAGATATAGGGTTAAAAGTTTGAGATCTAAAGAGAGAGATAGATGAGTTTAGGTTTGGGAGAGATGAAGTTATATAAGCTAGAGAGAGAGAAGTTTAGGGATTATGGGTTTAGAGAGTTGTTTATGGTTTAGGAGTTAGAGAGGGACAGAGGATTAAAAGTTTGAGATCTAGAGAGAGAGAGACGAGGTTAGGGTTGGGAGAGATGAAGTTATGTAACTTAGAGAGAAAGGGAGAGAAGTTTAGGGACTTTGGAGTTAGAGAGTGATTTAGGATTTAGAGAGATGGGGTCTAAGAGTTAGAGAGAGATAGAGGGTTAAAAGTTTGAGATATATATATATATATATATATATAGAGAGAGAGAGAGAGAGGAGGTTAGGGTTAGGAGAGATGAAGTTATGTAAATGAGATATATATATATATATATATATATATATAGAGAGAGAGAGAGAGAGAAGTTTAAGGATTATGGGGTTAGAGAGTGGTTTAGGGTTTAGAGAGATGGAGTTTAGGAGTTAGAGAGAGATAAAGGGTTAAAATTTTGAGATCTAGAGGGAGAGAGAGATGAGGTTATGGTTAGGAGAGATGAAGTTGTGTAAGTTATGGAGAGAGAAGTTTAGGGATTATGGGGTTAGAGAGTGGGTTAGGGTTTAGAGAGATGGGGTTTAGGAGTTAGAGAGATAGAAGATTAAAAGTTTGAGAGAGAGAGAGAGAGAGAGAGAATTTTAGGGATTATGGGAGAGTGGTTTAGGGTTTAGAGGGATGGGGTTTAGGAGTTAGAGAGAGATAGAGGGTTAAAATTTGGAGATCTAGAGAGAGATGAGGTTAGGATTGGGAGAGATGAAGTTATCTAAGTTAGAGGGAGAGTGGGAGAGAGGATTAGAGAGAGAGAGAGAGATAGAGAGAGAGAGAGAGAGAGAGAGAGAGAGAGAGAGAGAGGTTTAGGGATTATGGGAGAGCGGTTTAGGGTTTAGAGGGATGGGGTTTAGGAGTTAGAGAGAGATAGAGGGTTAAAATTTGGAGATCTAGAGAGAGATGAGGTTAGGGTTGGGAGAGATGAAGTTATGTAAGTTAGAGGGAGAGTGGGAGAGAAACAAGTTTAGGAATTATGGGGTTATAGAGAGGTTTAGGGTTTAGGAGTTATAGAGAGATAGAGGGTTAAACATTTAGGATTTAGGTCAATATATTTGGATTTAAGGTTCAATATAGGAGTTAGAGTCTACTTTGGTTCAATGTGAGATTTTTAGTTAGAGTTTGATTAGATTTAAGGTTATGGTTTAATTACATTCAATGCTAAGTTCTGCTCCTAATTATAATTTAGAAGGTTTCAATTAGAATTTAATTGAGTTCATAGTATGACATAGAGTCTGATTTAGTTCAATCTAATGGTTTTTGTTACCAATTTCATTAGCTTCAATGCTAAAGTTTTACTTATGCTAGAAAAACTTTTATACTATTTTTTATATAAAAAAATTATCAATTTTTTTATCAGTAAATGGTAGAAGCCTAGATTAATTATTGTTATTTATTGTAATTAATTATTTTTATGTGCTAAGAAAATTCAAACCCAAGACCTCCCACATAAGAGGCTCACAAGATACCGTTGTGTTACAAGCTCTTACCTATTTTTATCAAATATTTCAAACATTAGTTTCTAAACTTTTACTTTCGAACAATTTCTAATTATTTCTAATAATAAATAAATAAAAATATTTAAATTCTCTAATATTCTCTCTAAATAATTTTCTATATTTAATTAAAAAATTCTATTATTTTCTAAACTTTCAAAAGTTTCTAACTATTCTAATATTTCCTAATTTTTCAAATATTTTCTACTATTTTCTATAAATAATGTTTTACAATTTATCTAATTTTTCTAATAATGTCTAAACTTTACTATATTTCAATATTTTTTCTAAGTTATCTAATATCACACTACTTAAAAGCATAGACATATAGGGTATGTGCAGGATCATGGTCAACCAAACTATGGCCTTAAGTGGTAGTGAAAAACCAGCAAATTAGGGTTATGTTAACTTGATACATAATTTTAAAGTAGTTATGAGCTTTATGTCAACAAGTTGTAAGAAAAGAATTTGTAGGAAATTGGATGTAGTTTCTAAAATACTAGGCCTTATCTAGAGAAAAAAATTATTGGATTTGTTTTGAATTTTAATGCAGTACTAAAAAAATTTCAGGGCAAAAATAAAAAGTAGGTGTATGTCTGACTACCTTAATCAAAATCAAATGTTATGATTTTCAGTATATTTATAGATACAAAAAGTAGACTCATTCACAAACGTGATGCATATATTTGGGTATTTATATTCTAAATAAATAATTAAATATGAATTTTCTACTATAACTTTTTTTAGAATAAAAAGACTCCCGTGTCTGACCACCTTAACTAATTGACAAATTTACAAAATTATTTTTTTCTTTTTTTTTCCTTATACTAGGCAAAGCATAAAATGTGACGCAACTTTTGGATTTCAAAAATGTTATACCGTTTGAAAGTTATAGCTATTTTTCAATCAATATGTCAATTAGCAATTTACAAATGTCCACATTAAAATTAACTAATAAATACTTATTGAACTTAGGATTTGATAGCAATTATATCGATGGAATCTTGAGAGTTATCAAAAAACCCTTTTTGTTTAATTGAATTTTGATGAAAACGTATTGTTAGATGGCTATCGACATCTAAATGTCAGTGAAACATGTCTCAAACATGTTTCTTGAGTTGAGCAAAGAGGTTTGGTAAATACCAAGTCTGATTGGGTACTCAATACTAGATGGGGTACCCGATTTGAAATTGAATACTAGAAATTTGGTGGCAAATTTTTTGATTTCAAAAATTGATTGCCTAAATTTTGGAGGGAAATCAATTTGGCAAGTGTTTAACAATATTGTATATTATTATTTTTTAGTATATATTAGTATATCATAATAATTATTATTAAATATAATATAGTAAAATATAATTATATTTAAATATAATATAATAATATATGATTATTATTATTACTATAACATAGTAAAATATGATTATTATTGCTAAATATAATTTAGTAATATATTATTATTATATTTAATATATAGTCATATATTATTATATAATATAGTCATATATTATTATATAATATAGTAATATATTATTATTATATACTAAAATATGATTATTATTATTATTATTAAATATAATATATTAATTTATTTGATTATTATTATTATATAATCAATAATATATTATTATTATATTTAATATATAGTCAAATATTATTATTATAAGATTGACGAGGAGTATGTCTACATGTGATCTTTGCGTGTTGTTGCCGAGCTAGGGCAGTCATGCCCTAGCTCGTTCATGTGCTTACTATGCGTGTGTTAGAGGGGGGGTGTGTTTTTGATCATGTGGGGGAAGGTTTTTGTAGAAAAATGTGTTTTAATCGCCGACAGATCATTGTTGTTCGCCTTTCTGTGGGAAGTGTGATCATTGTGTTTGTGTGAAGCCTGGATGGTGGTCCCCTATTGTGATTGCTCCAGGCCAGAGGGAGGCTATGTCTCGAGGTGAGCCCTCTAGGGCTTCGCCCGACATAGTTTTGCATGATGCAGAGGTTGTACATCCGTCAAAACAAGGGGCGAGGGTGTTTGATAATGCCCTCTTTTCTAAGAGCTCAGGAACTATAGATTCCAGCCCACCTGGTGGATCCCAAATCACAAAGATTAACGGGTGCCTTGAGTGATGCAAAGAAAAACCCAAACTGGTAATCCCTTATGAAATGATTGCTGAGGATGTTGAATACTATTCAAAACATTTTTTGTATTGCAAATTTTTGGGATTAACAGTATCCCTTCAATTTCTGGAAAATTGGGCTCAAAGAATCTAGGAACTAGAGGGCAAAATAGAGGTCACGTTGCTTGCAAATAACTTTTTCATGGTCTCATTCACCTACATGGCTGATCATAATAGGGTTTTTGAGGGTGGGCCCTATTTTTACAACCAAGTTGGGTTATTCATTAAGCCATGGCATGCAGGGTTTGATCCCTCTAAGGAGCTCCTGAATCGGGTTCTAGTGTGGGTTCGATTACCCAGATTTCCAATAGAGTATTGTCGAGAGGATGTTCTTCATATGCTTTGTTCGATGTTGGGGAAACTAGTGGGGTCTTCAAATCAAACCCTTGGTAAGAAGGTTATGACTTTTGCTTGAATTTGTGTAGAACTTGATTTGAGTAGACCATTGTCAGATGCGATAAAAATGTGTGTGGGTTCACATTCTTGGATGCAACAATTGTATTATGAGACCCTTCCTTTTCGGTGCCACTTGTGTCATGAATATGGCCACCTACTGCATAGATGCCTAAAGGCTAAGAGTGTGGAGCGATAACCTTCGCCTCCTCCTCATAACATTCCTGGTGTTGATAAAGGGAAGAAGCTAATTTATGGCGAGAGTAAGGATGATGAGGGTTTTGTTCAGGTCAAGGCTCATAATCGTAATAGAGGACAAAAGAGGACTCTAAAGGAGAGACAAGAGGAGGATACTTTTAATAGATTTGAGGTCTTGGATGAATTGGGATAGCAAGAAGTTAATCCAAGATTTATTAGTGTGGATCAATTTGTTGCAGAGTCTAACCTAGAGATTGTCTCTTCCAGTCCTCCTCCTACTCCACAGGTGGAATCTGCTATGCCTATGGTTACTAATGGGTAGGCAGGAGCTCAGGTGATTCTTGGGTCAAATGTTGATTTGGGATAGGGAGAAGAGGGCACTACCCTTCCTGCATGGAATGTTGTTTCAAATATGGATAAGCGTGGAAAGTCTTCTCCTCATCTGGGTATTCTTCAGAAGGATGGCAAGAAGGGGGTTTATGAGAAAAGTGGTAAAAGTGGACAAAAGAAGACATAGAGAAGATTAAGATGATTGGGGAGACGCTGGTGGAGTCAGGATCTATGAAGACCTTGGATTCCCATTTTTCAACTCCCCCGAAATGATCATTATGTCATCGAATGTAAGGGGCTTGAATAAGGGCCCTAGACAAAAAGTTGTACAAGAATTGGTTAGAAGTCATTCCCCTGATGTTCTTTTTCTTCAAGAGACCAAGGTTTCTATTGAGTGCATGATGAGTATAGCACCCAAATTATGGAAGAATGGTCAATGTTAGTGCATTGGAGCTCAGGGATCTTCGGGGGCATGGCTTGCTTCTGGAACCCACGGAAGATCCAACCTCTTTGGTGAATATCCTTTAGGTCCTCCTTATCCTTGGTCTCTCTATGCCCTGAGTCAGGAGAGTTTGTTCTTTTTTCCAATGTCTATGCTCCTATTGAGTTCCTTGAGGTAATATTCTTACAAGGAATAATATTCATTTTTTTTGTGGTCTATTTCCTTATTTTCCATGGATTATTGTTGGAGACTTTAATGCTAATCTTGATCTATCTAAAAAATGGGGGGGTATTGCAAAACTTGAGCCCTCCTTTGTGCTTCTTTGGGATAATATATTGGCACTCAATCTTGTGGATATCAAGCCTAGCAATGGCCAATTCACTTGGAATAATAGAAGGATGAGAGACAGGTGCATTGCTAAACGATTAGACCGATTCATGGTCTCCTATTTTTGGGTGGGTGGATTGTGGTCTTCCTGGTCTGAGATATTAGATTGGAGATGTTCGAATCACTGGCCCATTAAATTAGCTATTTCCATTTACCAATTGCCTTAGAGGCCACCTTGCAAATTCTAGCTCATGTGGTTGAGGGACCCGAACCTGTATGGTTGTGTGGCTAAGTGGTGGAAGGATGGTAGACCTGCCTTTGGTACAGCAATGTATATTTTTGCTAAACTCCTACATGTTAAGTATTAGCTCAAATGGTGGAACAGGTTTTTCTTTGGAAATATTTTCTAGGAAAAAAATGTGGCCCAAGCTGAGTTGAATGATATTACCAAGTTTATTAGGGAGGATGGGGTGTCAGAGTATTTGTTGCAAGAGGAAGGTAGGGCTTTGAAAACCTTGGAGGAGTGGAAGCTGAGATAGGAAATCTATTGGAAACCAAAAGCATGGATTGAATGGCTTCAAGAAGCTGATAAGAATATTGTTTTCTCCTTCAATTCAGTGAAGGCCAAACATCATGGTAATTCCATATCAACTTTGGTGAATGATAGGCGGGAGGCTCTCTCTTCTTCCCAGGGTATCTTCAGTGAAGCTATGCAATATTTTGTGTCTTTATTTAGGGAGGAATCGCAAGGGGACTCAGTTGAAGAGGCTTAGGTCCTTTCTTATATTCCTTCTTTGGTTTCTTTAGAAATGAAATAGGATCTTATGAGTTCCATATCTTTGGAGGAGTTAGAGAGGACTATTTTCCAAATGAAGAAAGAAAAAGCTCCAAGTCCAGATGGCTTTCTGATTGAGTTCTTCCAGAAATTTTGGGATATTATCAAGATAAATTTATTGCTTGTTGTTCAAGAGTCCCAGAAGAATAAGAAAATTCTTTGGGCCTTAAATTCTACCTTCCTTGCTCTCATCCCCAAGGGGGAAGGGGTTGACTAGATAAGTCAATTTCACCCTATCTCTCTTTGCAATGTTATTTATAAAATTATATCTAAGTTAATTGCTAATAGGTTAAAAAAGTGGCTTCCATTGTTAATTTCTAAAGAACAAAGTGGCTTCATGACGGGTCACTAGATCTTGGATAGGGTGGTTGTGGCTACTGAGACTATTCACTCTATGGCCAACTCTAAAGATAAGGCTATGTTCATCAAGCTAGATATGGCTAAGGCATATGATAGAGTTTTTTGGTCATTTCTCCAAAAGGTTTTGGGAGCCTTTGGTTTTGAGGAGGAATGGGTCTGGTGGGTTATGAGCTGTGTGAATTTGACTTCTTTCTCAATTTTGATTAATGGGGAACACTTTGATCTTTTTGGTGCTTCTCAGGGATTATGACAAGGCGACCCCCTCTCTCCTTAAATGTTTCTTCTTTTGGCAGAAGGGTTGGGATGGTTGATAAAAAAGAATGTGGAAGGAGGCTTTATTCAGGGTTGGAAATGAGGAGGAAGCCTTCCTATGCAATCTCACCTATAATTTGTGGATGATAATACTTTGATGGGCATGGCTACCATTTAGGAGGCTTTTAATATATGTAAGGTGTTGGATGTTTATCTTGTGGCTTCAGGTCAATTGATTAATGAGGGCAAGTCTTCCATATTTTTCTTTAACACTCTGCCTTCTATTCAGAGGAGGGTCACTCATATTCTCAGATTCCAAATTGGAAGTCTTCCTTTTCTCTACCTTGGGATTCCTATCTCAGGTGGTAGGTAGTCTAGGAAGTCCTGGCAGGTCATTTTGGATAAATCCCATGTCAAAATTACTCATTGGAACAATCACTAGCTATCCTTTGCTAGTCAAGTCTAGCTGCTTCAATCTGTGGTTCAGGCTCTTCCTCTCTATAGGAGTATGGTTCAGGTGGAGCCGATGAGCTTTGTTAGGGAGCTGGATTCCTTAGCAAGACAGTTTTTATGGGCCAGCAATCTATCTTCAACTAAGTGGAGTCTTGTCAAATGGGAGATTATTTGTAGCACAAAATAGTTTGGTGGTCTTGGATTATGGCAATTAGTGCTAACCAGTATTGCTTTGGCAGCCAAATTGTATTGGTGATGGTGTGTGGAACAAGACCAGGTATGGGCTAGAATATTGACTCAGAAGTACTTTCTAGGGATCCTCCAGAAAGATATCCCTCAGTATAGCTTGTATGGGAAAGGCTTGATGATTTGGAATACTCTCAAGAAAGGGGTTGCGCTCATTAAGGGTGGCTTATTCTAGATTTGCAAGGGTGGATCAGAGGCTCATTTCTAGTATGATGCTTGGGATGGTTACCCTCCCATGGTTGTTCAATATCCTCATTTGCATATATTGGCCCAGAGCTTTTGTGACGTTGGTTGGTCAAGGGTGTGTGACTTTAAGTCCTTTTCCCTTTAGGGGTAGTTGGTGGAGGCAAAGTGGAAGAACCTAGAGGAATGACCTATTTTCGATTTGGAAGTGGAGCATGCTGAGCTCCAGTATATTCTTTCTGGCCAAAACTATAGTTCCCTTTTGGATGATGATGTGTTGGCCTTGTCCCCTAATCCCAAGGGTTCTTACACTGTTTCCTCTAGATATCAGGAGTTGCTCTCCTAAAAACTAGTGGGGGGGGAGGTTCAATGGTGGAAGAAATTTTGGAATAATTTTTCTTGGCCAAAATGTAATTTCTTTATTTGGACTTTGGTTTGGAATAGATGCTTGACTTGGGAAAATATTTGCAAAAGGGGTTTCTCCGGCCCTTCGAGGTGTTTCCTTTGCAGTTGTGAGGAGGAAGACTCTTCACATTTGTTCTTTTGTTATTCTTTCACCCTACAACTATGGCATTTCTGATGGGATGTTTGGAAATGCCCTTGCATTCATGCCTCCTCCCTCATAAATTTTTGGATGATCCTAGGGAGGCCCCCATCCTTGGCTCCCTTTTTGTAGGATGTTTTGTATGTTGGACCTATCTTTCTACTATGGAAAGTCTGGCTAGAACGAAATCGAAGAATCTTCCAGGGAGAAAAATTGGGGATTCAATAGGTTTGGATTAGAATTATGGGAATGATTCAGGATACAGTCATAGCTAAGAGTGAGGTGGTGTTGCCACTTGAGAGGGATGATGCAATGATGGTTGAAAGGTTTGGAATATAGGGAATATCTCTAGCATCAGCCTGTGTTAGGAGAGGCAAAAGTTTGAAGCAAAAAGTTCAAAGGATGGGGAAATGGATGGCCCCTCCTATTGGCATTTTGAAAATTAATACAGATGGTTCTTCTAGGGGAAATCTAGGGTCAGCTAGTATTGGTGGGATTGGTAGGGACTCTTCTGGATCGGTTGTTTTTTATTTTCTCGATCGATAAAGGGATGCAAACTATTAATACGATGGAAGATTTGGCTATCCTCTATGCTTTGAAGAAGGCTTTCACTCTAGGGTGGCATAAGATGATTTGTGAATCTAACTCTCAAGTTCTGGTGAATCTTCTCCTTGAGAGGAAGAGTTCGAATGTTAGTTGGCACTTATCTATGATAGCAGAGCAGATTTTATAGGTTACCTCTATGATGGATTTAGTGTCTTATGCCCATATTCCAAGGGAGTGGAATAGGGCAGCTCATAGCTTGGCAAAATGGGTGTCTGGGAATATAGATGGTTGGAAGATTGATGAGTGGGAGGAACTACCAAGCGAGTTATGTTAGGACTTGGAGAGGACTTTGGTTGAGGATGTAAGTGGAATTAGGGAGAGATGATTTAGTTTTTATCTTTTTTGTGATCTTTAGTGTTTCCTGGGGCTTTGGCCCTTTGCTGTTTTGTATTTCTTTGTTCTAAAGTTCAATAAAGTTTTTACCCCTCTTTTTCTCAAAAAAAATAAAATTATTATTATATAATATAGTAACGTATTATTATTATTATATAGTAGTGGGGTCACCAGCTAGGGTAATCGATGTAGTGGGTCAAATGGGGTCATGGGCTAGCTTACAACCCCTTTCAACCCATAGCATCGATTACCCTATGTCCCTAGGGTCCTAGGACCCCAAGGGATGCATGTCACAATGCAATGGGTCCATTAGGGTTGTGGGCTAGCCCACAACCCCATTGGACCTATTGCACCAATTACCCTATGTCCCTAGGGGTCCTAGGACCTCTAGGGACCTATTTGATTTGTATAATTGGGTTGGAAGGGGCCATATGATAACCTATGACCCCTTTTGATGCATTTTATGCCAGCATATGTCCCTAGGACCCCTAGGGATCTATTTTGTTTATTTGAATGGGTTGAGAAGGGTCATAGTTATCCTATGACCCCTTTCAACACATTTCATGACAATATATGTCCCTAGGGATCCTAGGACCCCTAGGGACCTATTTGATTTGTTTGAATGGGTCAAAAGTGGTCATAGGATAACCTATGACCCCTTTCAATGCATTTCATGACAACATATGTACCTAGGGCTCCTAAGCCCCTGGGGACCTATTTGGTTTGTTCGAATGAGTCAAAAGGGTTCATAAGATAACCTATGACCCCTTTCAACACATTTCATGAAAACATATGTCTCTAGGGACCTATTTGGTTTTTTTAAATGGGTTGAAAGGGGTCATAGGATAACCTATGACCCCCTTCAACACGTTTCATGACAACATATGTCCTTAGGGGTCCTAGGACCCCTAGGGACCTATTGGTTTATTTGAATGGGTTGAAAGGGTTCATAGAATAACCTATGACCCCTTTTGATACTATTTGGTTTATTTGAATGGGTTGAAAGGAGTCATAGGTTTCGAATGAGTTGAAAGGATTTCGACGCATTTCATCACAACATATGTCCCTAAGGGTCCTAGAGCCCCTAGGGACCTATTTGGTTTTTTTGAATGGGTCAAAAGGGGTCATAGATAATCTATAACCCCTTTCAATGCATTTCATGACAACAAATCTCCTTAGGGGTCCTAGGGCCCCTAGGAATCTATTTGATTTGTTTCAATGGGTCAAAAGGGGTCATAGGATAACCTATGACCCCTTTTGACACATTTCATGACAACATATGTCCCTAGGGGTCCTAGGACCCCTAGGGACCTATTTTATTTGTTTGAATGGATTGAAAGAGGTCATAGAATAACCTATGACCCCATTTGGCATATTTCCTTATAACATATGTCCTTAGGGGTCCTAGGACCATTAGTGATCTATTTTATTTGTTCAAATGGGTCGAAAGGGGTCATAGGAAAATCTATGACCCCTTTCGATGCAATCCATGACAACATATGTCCCTAAAGGTCCTTTGAGCCCTAGGGACTTATTTGATTTTTTTCGAATGGGTTGAAAGGGGTCATAGGTTATCCTATGACCCCTTTCAGCACATTTCATGACAGCATATGTCCCTAGGGGTCCTAGGACCCTTAGGGACCTATTTGGTTTGTTCAAATGGATTGAAAGGGGTAATAGGATAACCTATGACCCCTTTCGACACATTTCATGATAGCATATGTCCCTCGGGGTCCTAGGACCCCTAGGGACCAATTTGATTTTTTTGAATGGGTCAAAGGGGTCATAGGTTTGGTACATTTCATGATAACATATGTCCCTAGGGGTCTTAAGACCCCTAGGGACCTATTTGTTTTGTTTGAATGGGTCGAAAGGGATCATAGGATAACCTATGACCCCTTTTGGTGCATTTCATGACAACATATTTCCCTTGGTGTCTTAAGATCCCTAAGGACCTATTTGGTTTGTTCGAATGGGTCAAAGGGGGTCATAGGACAACCTATGACCCCTTTTAGTTCATTTCATGACAACATATGTACCTAGGGGTCCTAGGACCCCTAAGGGACCTATTTGGTTTGTTCGAATGGGTCAAAAGGGGTCATAGGATAACCTATGACCCCTTTCGATGCATTTCATGATAACATCTGTCCCTAAGGGTCCTAAGAATCCTAGGGACCTATTTGGTTTGTTCGAATGGGTCAAAAGGGGTCATAGGATAACCTATGATCCCTTTTGATGCATTTCATGACAACATCTATCTCTAGGGGTCCTAGGCCCCTAGGGACCTATTTGATTTGTTCGAATGGGTCAAAAGGGGTGATAGGATAACCTATGACCCCTTTCAATGCATTTAATGACAACATGTGTCCTACGAGTCCTAAGATCCCTAGGGACCTATTTGATTCTTTCGAATGGGTTAAAATTTTCAACACATTTCATGATAACATATGTCTCGAGGGGTCCTAGGACCCTTAGGGACTTATTTGGGTTGTTCAAATGGGTTGAAAGGGGTCATAGTAGGGTCATAGGATACTATGACCCCTTTCAATGCATTTCATGATAACATATGTCCCTAGGGGTCCTAAGACCCCTAGGGACCTATTTGATTTGTTCAAATGGATCAAAAGGGGTCATAGGTCCTTTCAATGCATTTTGTGACAACCTATTTGATCATAATACTAGGCATCATATCTATAGTAATATAAAAAGGAAAGCAAGAATTATTTCTTGGCTGAATGGAGGACAAGATGTTCATTTTCCTTACCTACTTCAAGAATACCTGCTTCTTTGTCTTGTTTTCCTACAATAGGAACACAACATAATTTGTGAAATGCTTGAGCAAAAGTAGTATTAGACAACATCTTAGTAGAATGCCAACACAATTAATGTGGGGGGGGGGGGGGGCGGGGGGGGGGGGGGGGGGGGGGGGGGGGGGGGGGGGGGGGGGGGGCAGAGAGGAAACTACATGACCTATGCTAAATAATGTACATGTGTGAATTGTGAAACTAATCAGAAAACTTTACAATCATTCGTTGTTGCCTTTATTTCACTGCATAAGAGAACCACTAGAAAATCTAAGAATTTTGGTGGACATCTCACCATAAATAACCCTTATGTGCTTAGTAAACAATATTTTTGTTCTAAACAAGATCATTTATTGTTCTATATTTTTAATGGTAACTTTTTTAATTATAGATGGATTACCCTAGCCTACGACCCCATTACTATATAATAATAATAATACATTACTATATTATATTATAATAATAATACGTGATTATATATTAAATATAATACTAATATATTACTAGATTATATAATAATAATAATATATTACTATATTATATTTAATAATAATAATGCATTACTATATTATATAATAATAATATATGATAATATATTTAATATAATAATAATAATCATATATATTACTATATTATATTTAATAATAATAAATACTAATATATAATAATAGACAATTTAGTTGTTGATTTCCCACATTTGCCAAATTTTGACTTCCCTCCAAAATTTGGGTGACCATTTCAGGTACCCGATATCTAATCTGGTATCTGATCTTGAATTGGATATCCCATAATGTCTGATACCTGATATGGGACCGGGTACCTAAAATACTGGTATACTATTTCCCAAAATATTATGTCACTACAAACCCAACAATTACATTTTTGGGGGGTCATTTTCATGGGTTTGGAGAAAAATGATTGTTTGGGGCCCATACGATCAAAAAAGTTGCTATAAGGTATGATTAGGTGTCTGATATTGTTGTTTGAATGGGAAATAGTAGTTGTTGAAAGGCTAAATGCAAAAGGAAGGTATCAAATGAAGACATTACAGCATAGAGGGAAAGGGACAAGGTAAATCACCGAAGAGACAAGGTATGTGTTGTTATAGAAGTTTGCACCCTTGTCCAAAGTTTTTACCTAAGGACAACCTTGTGAAACATGGAAACAACCTCCAATCTATAGGACTTGAACTGTGAGGTTGAGTCTCTAGTGAAGGCTAGTTTCCTTTACTATCAGGGTGTACCTAACTACACTTCGAGAGAAAAAGGGAGAAGGAATGCATAGAAAGAAAATTTGCCTACTCTAACCTAAGGGGTGATGCACCAAAATAGAGTGTTTGACCTTATCTCTGCCCATAAATGAATAATTAACCAATTATAACCTCAAAGAATATAGATTCAAACGTTTCTTAATTCAACAACCACATGTAGATCAGACAAAAAAAGAATGATATAGGAAGAGACTTCACTTAATATCATTCAAATGCCAAAAGTAGATACAATCATGCAAATTACAAAATATAGGCAAAAACATTAACTAGAGGCAAAGAAATTTTTCACAGTCTGTTAATGGCTAAAAGAGACTCAACAAAGGATTACAATGGCTCAGAGACCTGAGAAATTATAGTAGTATGCATAGAAGCAATACTGGAGAATCAGAGAAAGATCAACCTTACAAAAATTACAAAATTTATCTTTATAGCTCAAGCATAACTAAGTTACTTCTAACTGAAGTTACTCCACAACTACTGTCATTAATTTCTCAAAGAACAATCAAGGCAATCCAAAAAAATAGATTTGATTTGGTACACTTGCAGAGGCAGGAAAATCATGAAACTCTGATTGGAGTAAACTTGAAGTGATAGAAATGGCACCAATCAATGCCAAAAATCTTCAAAATGGACAATTAGGCATTGGAAAGAGTGTCCATGCATCATTCATAATGCAGTAATAACTTTGGAGTGGTTGGGATTGATTAGAAGATTGAAATGACAAGAAAACCCTATTTTTCCCTATTTCTGGCTTATGAATCAGCAAAGTTAGTAGGTCAACTCGATCAAGCAACCAAAAACCTCATGGACCAATAGCATTATTTCTTTTCACCACCTCATAGAGTCCTTATGCATTTGATCGCCATATCACCTTGACTACAACACCCTTCAAAATTTAACTGTGATAGCTTATAATGTTGTTAATTCTAACTATGATGCCAACTAATTGTGCCTACCAAACTAGGCCTACCGAGACATGTGGAAAATCCTCACTATGTCACTATAGCTAAAGATTGATCATTTTCCCATAGCGACATAGCAAGAGACATTGATCTTCCTCCATCTAATGGCCCTAAAGGTACACCCAACCTGTCAGTGCACTGACCAATAGAAACATGGTCCTTTGCTAACCTATCTGACACTTTGTCCACATCACTTGTAGCCCACAAAAGGAAAGGACCCACCTACCACATGTCAATTTGTCACTATGTCTTTATGGATAACTACCTTTCAACTCTGCAAGTTGACATAGTGATAACCATAGATGATCCTTGATCTGATGGTGAGTAAAATGTACTAAAGGAATTGGCCCACATGTTGCACAATGGAATCTTGACCAATGAAATGGCACAATATATCCACCATGTCCTGACATGTCTATATTGTGGTTCTAACTAGTCTCCTTTTGCAACTCGCCAAGGGAAACAAGACCCATAATCTATGTGGAAAGTCATTGCTATGTCACATGAAATAACTCCCTTGCAACTCTACATAGTGACAAAGTGATGACCATAGATCATCCTTGATCTAACAGTGAGTAAAATACACTAAAGGAACTAGACCACAAAAGGAAAGGACGCACCTTGCATAGTCATTACCTTAGCCAATGAGAAATTTAAAAAATGCCAACTCATTCTAACAACTACTTGGTTGTTCTGACAAGAAGAGTCCACCAAAATACATGCTTTGAATCATCATTATGTTGGATAAATTAAAGTGCTAGCAGCTTTGCATAGTGACAAAGAAATTACTGTAGATCTATTTGTATTGATTGGTGGATAAAATATGAGCCCACAAGGAGATATTAATTGTGTATTACCTAGGAACTAAGGTATAACCTAAGGTTTAGTAAATATTGTTTCTATGTGCCCTCATGTTTGACAATTCAAATATTTTAATGACCATTAGACATTTTGCAAAATATGAAATATGAATTTTGGTGGGAGGGCAAAATAATCTAACAGTATGCTAAATTTGAATCAAGTTGACGATGCATTGATCAAAGGTGAAATCAGAGAGTCAGATAAAGAAAATGTTTAATTGGGGAATGAAAATGTACCAATTGATAATGACAATTCCAGGATTGAAAATTTGGAGGATGAAAATTTACCAATTCATAATGTAAATTCCATGATTGACCATATCAAAAATGAAAATGCATAGGACCATTACATATCTCCTAATTATAATCGACATGAAGGTCCTAGAACACCAAAATGGATAATTGAAATTGATGAAACAGTTATTACCAATTTAGAAAGAAAAAAATCATATAGAACCATTCGCCTATGGGCTTCAAGACTATATAAGATGTTTTTTTCGCAACAAGACAATGATGGAGCAATGTCAACTTTTTATGCACTTATTAAAGATGCAAAAGATGAGACCTATGTTTTTCAAATTGAAGATTTGTGTCAATAAAAAAATGGAAAGAAATATCATTATTGTGAAGAATCTTTTCAGTACTCTCAATAGCATTGTCAAGGATAAGAGAGCTACTTGAAGGGTTATTATAGCCTCTTTGGTAAGTCATCATTTGAGAAAGGGTAGATATATGAGACAAATGTGTATTGATTTGATCCTAAATCCTACTACTTTGAGAAAAACACTTAGTAGATGAGAGAGAATTGGCAATCCTCTTCAAAACAAAACATGGACTTTTAGTGGGAGACTTCCACATTTTTATAAGAAGCTATTTGATGATGTAAAGCAAGAAATTACACAATTTTGGCACTCTAGCTCAAGAGTCTCACCCAATGCTAAAGAAGTGTTGAAGTTGAAAATTGGCATCAAAGACTGCATGCCACATCCTAAAAATTATTTTTAAGGTAAGTCAAACTATGATGTTTAAATAATTTAGAGAGTCATCTAAGATTGCATATATCAGAAAGGGCTTTTGAATCTTTGAAGCCATTTTATTGTGTGCCACTTAAAATTTGAAATACATGTTACAAATATCATGTGGAGCTTTTTATGAACCATGAACTATTACACTCCATCCATTCTACTTTGCATAGTAAAGAAATGTTGGAGAATTGTGGTGCTAGTGAACTTCCAAAATCATCAAGAGACTTGTTAGATCAATTTTTATATCGTAGAGTTGATGGTTTTTTCTTTTATAGAAATGCTTTCTTAAATGAGAAGTGTTCAGAATGTGGTGGCTTATCCGAGTTTGAAACATGTTTCCATGAGGGGTGCAAACAAGATCTTGGGAGGACAATGGTAAAAAAAAATGGTATATAAAATGGTGAAATACAAATTGAAGAGTGGAGGTGAGAGCTCTAGATATGAATTGGTTGCAAAAGAAATTAGTGCAGCTAGTTTTATTTCAAATTTCAAGACAAATCTTTTCTACAAGTATGCAAGGCATAGTCACAGGTCTCAATGGTTGGATCAGCAATTTAGAATGTGTAAGGAGACTTTTCCCATTGGCACTATTATATCAATTTTTGACTTTGCAGAGAACTACATATTGCAGCCCCAAAATGAGACACAATCTCGGTATTACAGCTCCATTCAGATTTTTTTTTGTCCACATAACATATAGACATGCCCCTGGTAGTACAAAAGATAATCAAAAAATTATTAGAGAGTGTCATTTTTACATGAGTTATTATAGATCTTACTCTCATGAGTTTGTGTAACATTATTTTGAGAATTATTTTAATTTCTTATAGGAGCATGACATTATTATGGATAGACATATCACTTGGTCAGATAATTACACAGGTCAATTCAAGAATGCTTGCATGTATTATTGGTTGTGTAGGATGCACATAGAGAGGGGGATGCCTCATATTTAGGATTTTTTTAAGTTTGGCCATCGAAAGGGGAACATGATGGAGCAAGGGAATGTGTGAAGAGAGATCTAGTTAAGGAGAAATTGAAGATTTCAAGAGTAGAGCTTCTTGATGCTTGCAACATTGTTAATTGGTGTAGTTCAACATTGTCACAAGGGGGGACTCTTGATTCAGCAGTACATAGGCTCTTTTAGTTGGTTGAGAAAGGTTCCATAGGTGATAGATCATATTGTGTTGTACTGTTAGAGACTCATCAAAAATGCATTCATTTTGGAGCTCTAATTCTAGTACATGGACCATTTGGACATGATAGCTAGCTTTCTTTTGTCCTAGTTTTTTTCAGCGTGATTGGGATCACTATGATTTGAATGAGTAGGTGGACACATGGGATACACATTATCTTACTCCATTGTCTATCATACCCTCTATCAAAAATGATGACATGGAAAGTTCACTTGAGCATAACCATCTATCAAATCTTTTTCATCCAGATAATGTCTTTGCACTGGTTGCACCACAAGGGAATGATGAGAAATCTGATTATTGATTAGAATTTTGTGTAAGAGGTAAACAAAAGCTTGTACAACCAATCACATATGATGATGGAGTCACATATCCTACTGGTTTTGTTTTTGTTTCTAGAACATGGCTGCAGACATACATGCTTAGAAGGAATGGAATTCTTGCATTCCAAGACTATCAGAAGCACAAAACAATTCTCATATATTCACATCTTATTATAGAAACAAATCTAAAGTTGTTGAAGCATCAAGAAAGAAAAAAATTAAAAGAAATTTCTACAATTACTAATGTTGATCATGAAGCCCTATTGGAGACCCTAAAATAGAGAGAGGACCCTACAAGAACACTCGACTAGGTATATTTACTTCTTATATTCTTTTGTTCATAATGATTTGGTGAACTAATGATTATCTTGTTTAATACAATTAGTTACTAATATTTTTATGATATTGGAATGTAGGTACATCATGAAGAGTAGCCACGCATGAAGATAAAAAACAAAATAAGCAGTAGAATGAAGAAAATTCTATTCCATTTTTGACACTATGATTTTTGATAGTTGTTTATTAATGTAATAATAATGAAACACTTGAGATATTTTAAATGTAAACTTGTTGATTTAACGTAAGAAACAAATATTTTTTGACTTAATGTAATTTATGTGGAGGGACCTAAAAATGACAATTTTAATACATACTAACACCAAACTTGCACTGTGTCCAATGCCAAAAAATTAAGGGAGGTAAAAAAAAAAAAATTTACTTAATACTAACCCTAGAGACCCTTGTTTTGTCTACAGAGGGCCTCCATCATTCATGGCCACCCTATATTGAAGAGTCTCCAAGGTGCTCTAAGTGCATTTGGAGGTTGATCTTTTGAAGGTTGTAACTTGGATCTCATGAGGCTATTAGTGAAACATCAAATGCTATAGGATGGTCATGTTGAGGCCTACAATAAATTATCTTGTTTCTTAGAGATCACATTCTATTTGGATTTAGCACAGCAATCTTGTTCGATGCCAAAACTCGTAGTGTGCCTTAGTTCATAGGTGCATCACTGTGTAAATTTGAAACCACTAATCTTGGCATTGAATCATCAGTTCCATTAGCTCCAGATGGGTGGGTGAACCCTAGTGACATCCTTATTATGATCATAGAGAGCCTCTATCGTTCACAGCCACCTTGTACCAAAGAGTCTCCAAGGTGCTCTATATGCATTTGGAGGTCAATATTTGGAGGGTCGTAACTCAAATCTCGTGTGGGCTATTGGTAAAAAGTAAAATGTTATAGGATGGTTGTGTTGAGGCCTACAATAACCTGTCTCATTTCTAAGAGATCACATTCTGTTAATATTCGGCATAGCCATCTCACTTGATGCCAAAACTCGCAGTGTGCCTTAGTTCATAGGTACATCACTATGTAACTTTGAAACCATTTATTTTAGCATTGAATCATCAGGACCATTAGCTCTAAATGGGTGGTTGAACTCTATTTATGTACCTTTTTTTTAATTGCGGAGAGCCTCCATTGTTCGTGGCCACCCAATACCAAAGAGTCTCCAAGGTGCTCTAAGTGCATTTAGAGGTTGATCTTTTGAGGGTCATAAGTCAAAGCCCATGTGGGCTATCAATAAAATTTTAAATGGTACATGATTTTCATGCTAAGGCCTAATATAACATATCTCATTTTTGAGATATCATGTTCCATTTGGATTCGGCACGACGATCTCGCTCAATGCCAAAACTCAAAGTGTGCCTTAGTTCATTGATGCATCACTACATAACTTTAAAACCATTGATCTTGGCATCGAATCATCAGCACCATTATCTTTGAATGGGCAAGTAAACCATGGTGAGACCCTTTTTCTAGCTATGGAGAGCTTCCATTATTCGTGGCCACCTTGTACCGAAGAGTCTCCAAGGTGCTCTAAGTGTGTTTGGAGATAGATCTTTAGAGGGTCATAACTTGGATCTCGTGGGGGCTATCGGTGAAATTTCAAATGCTACATGGTTTTTATGCCAAGGCCTAGAATAACCCATCTCATTTCCAAGAGATCACATTCCATTTGGATTTGGCACAACGATCTCACTCAATGCTAAAACTTGCAGTGTGCCTCAGTTCATAGGTACATTACTATGTATCTTTGAAACTGTTGATCTTGGCATTGAATCATTAGTGCCATTAGCTCCATATGGGTGGGTGAACCCTAGTCACACCCTTGTTTCAATTGTAAAGAACCTCCATATATGGTGGCCACCCCATACCAAAGAGTCTCTAAGGTCCTCTAAGTACATTTGGAGGTCGATCTTCCAAGGGTCGTAACTCAGAGCTCATGGGAGCTATTGGTGAAATGTTGAATGCTATAGGATGATTATTTTGAGGCCTATAATAATATATCTCATTTTTAGGAGATCACATTCCATTTGGATTTAGCACAATGATCTCATTTGATGCCAAAACTTGCAGTGTTCCTCGATTCATAGGTGCATCACTTCATATCTTTGAAACCACTCATCTTGGCATCAAATCATCAGTTCCATTAGCTCCAAATGGGTAGGTAAACCCTAGTGACACCCTTTTTTTGATCACAAAGATCTTCCATTATTCGCAGCCACCCTATACCGAAGAGTCTCCAAGGTGCTCTAAGTGTGTTTGGAGGTTGATCTTCTGAGGGTCATAATGTAGAGCTTGTGGAGGCTATTGATGAAACATAGAATGCTACAAGATGTCCATAACAAGGCCTATAATAACCTACATCATTTTCAAGATATTAAATTCTATTTAGATTCAGCACAACAATCTTACTCAATACCAAAACTTGTACTATGCCTTAGTTCATAGGTGCATCACTGCATAACTTTGAAATCACTGATCTTGGCATCAAATAATCAATTCCATTAGCATTGGATGGGTGATTGAACCCTAGTAACACTCTTGTTCCTACTATGGAGATCATCCAATGTCTGCAGCTACCCTGTACTAAAGAGTCTCCCAGGTGCTCTAAGTGTGTTTCAAGGTTGATCTTTTGAGGGTCATAACTCGGATCTTGTGGAGGCTATCAATGAAATATAAAATTTTATAGGATGGTTATGCTAAGGCCTACAATAACCTATCTCATTTTGAGAGATCACATTCTATTTGGATTTGGCACAACTATCTCGCTCAATGCCAAAACTTGCAGTGCACCTCAATTCATCAATGCATCACTAGACAACATTGAAACCATTAATCATGGGATCAAATCATCAGTACCATTAGCTCCAAATGAATAGGTAAACCCTACTGACATCATTTTTTCATCCATGGAGAGCCTCCAACTTTTGTGGCCACCTCCTATCGAAGAGTCTCCAAGGTGCTCTAAGTGTGTTACGAGGTCAATATTTTGATGGTCATAACTCAAAGCTCATGGGGGGTATCAAATAAATTTTATATGCTACAATATGGTCATGTTGAGGCCTACACTAACCTTTCTCATTTCTAAGAGATCACTTTCCATTTGGATTTGGCACATTGATATCGCTTGATGCCAAAACTTGTAGTGTGCCTCAGGTCATAGGTGCAACACTATGTAAGTTAGAAACCATTAATATTGGCATCAAATCATCAGCTCCATTATCTCTAGATGGGTGGGTGAACCCTATTGACACCATTTTTTGGCTACAAAGAGCCTCCAACGTTCGCGGCCACCACATACTGAAGAAAATCCAAGTTACTCTAAGTGCATTTGGAGGTTGATCTTCCAAGTGTCATAACTCAAAGCTCAAGGGGCTATTGGTGAAATTTCAAATGCTACAAGATGTTCATGCTAAGGCCTATAATAACCTATCTCATTTTTGAGCTATCAAATTTTGTTTGGATTTGGCACAATGATCTCACTCGATGCTAACACTTGCAATGTGCCTCAATTCATTGGTATATCACTGTGCAACTTTGAAATTGTTGATTTTGGGATCTAACCATCAGTTCCATTAGATCTAGATGGTTGGGTGAACCCTATTGACACCATTTTTCTGGCCATGGAGAGCCTCCAATGTTCACAACCACCCAATACTGAAGAGTCTCCAAGGTGCTCTAAGTGCATTTTGAGGTTGATCTTCTAAGGGTCATAACTCAGAACTCGTGGGGGCTATCAATGAAATTTTGAATGCTACAAGATGTTCATGTCGAGGCATAAAATAACCTAGTAACACCTATTTTGACCACAAAGCCTGAATGATATTTTTGACCAATACATATTGAAATGTCTCGTAATAGCAAAGATGGGATCCTAAGACCAAATTGGCCATGGATTTGGCTAACTATAGAAATCTTAAGGGATTTAAAAGATCATTTCAAATTAAAAATTTATGATATAATTTAAAATTAAACATTGCATCAAAGTTTGATAATAAAGGTTGTTAAAATGTTCTTCACAAATTATTGCATTTGAATCAAATATAACAAACATGATCAAAATGAATGGCATTCCATAAACATGAACAATTTACATGATCCATGGTCAATTGAACAATACTATACTAAATTAATATCTATATCATTGTGCACATAAATTACAAAAATCTATATTAAACTACATGTATCCATAGGCAAATTACACAAATATATATCAATGTTCATGTATCCATAGACAAATTACACAAATATATATCAAAATACATAGATCCATATACAAAATGTGGTTGATCATGCCATCTAAATGTGTATGATATCAATATTTCTATATAAAATGTGGCATATTCCATCTCAAAATGTCTAATGATGCGTCATATGACAACTGTACTATCCTATGATGTTGGTGGATCATCAAAATGCAGCCTCTTTACTACACTAGGTGGATCAGATGCTCCTACATAAACAAAAAAGGAAAATTCAAATTTAGACTACTAAATTTATATGATTCCATGTATCTAACATTGAATTACTCAAATGCATAATGATCCTTTTTTTAATGGAGATTTATAGTATTGAACTTTCATCATAAATACCTCTCTCATCAACCTCCTGCATCGGTCAAGAGTCCTCTCATATGTCAAGATTTATGGAACCTGGTTGGTTGTGGCCTATATATGTTCAATTATGTTTGTTATATGGATCTACAACTTAAACTATAACATTATAATTCATAGCATACTAAATTTATAACATATAATCAAGAATTCAAACTACAACTTACCTGTGGTGACTCCTCTAGATATAATGCCTACATGAGCAAAGATTAAAAAAATCTAACATCTAGCCTCCTATGCACTATGTGTTTTGTATGAGATAAAAAATCCTAGTTTTCAATATCATGGAAATAAATAAAAATAAAAAATAAATGATACTTATACATACGATGGGGCTCTCGCTATGAATGGAAATGCTAGAGGGTTTATGATGTCAAATCTACCTAGATTCATCATCAGTAGCCATGCCCTATACAATAAAGAATGTAATTAAATTTCATTACCACAAAAATTTTACAAGAATTAATCAATATTTAATCACTTTAAAAGCACCTAATTACCTTTCCCTTGAAAATGGGTTGTGCCTCAACCCCCCACACTCTACCCCCCACTGACAGGTGATACTTGCAAGAGAAAAGAAAGATTAGAAACCATATATGCTCCAATATTAAATAGAAAAACAATGAAAATACAACATAATGTACCATAGATTTCTCAAGACCAAATGAAATAGCCAAGAGTGTGATATCATCAACCTATCTCAGCTCCTCTTCAATCAGTCATCGACCAAACATGAATGAAGATCACATACATGTATAAGTCAGTATTGGTTAAATTTACTCTATTATAAAGATGAACTTTAAATCACATATTTTGTAACAAAGAAATGTATACATGTACCACACAATAGGATCCCATGCCTTTTCATGCCCCTCCTCTCTCATGTCAGGGTGTGTAGTCTATTATGCACACCTAGTGTATCATCCTCCTCAAATAAAATCAAATACTTAGAAAGATCATCTATAGGACCTAGGCAAATATTCTTGCATGTTATGCAAGTATGGGTTACATAAACATGTGATTTTTGATCTTAGACTGGTTTTGATGAGTGAGTGTCAACACACTTAAGCCATTTACTTAGTTCATGCTGAACTAGTAATGCAGGCCAAGTATGACATACAAATGTTAGACCATGCTAAGTTGCAATGAGTGTCAAGTCACTCTGGTGTTGAGTAAATAATGGATGTTGAGTAATACAAGTGTTGAGTTAGAATAGAATTATAGTGTATGTTGAGCATTAGTCACTACATATGCCAAGTGACACAAATTGGACAATTTTGTTTGTAATGGCACAAACAACTATGTAAACTATTTTACAGCTAACCTAAGTATAGATTATGATCTTTTGGATATAAGGATGAATCTATATGTGGATTTCTTATGCAATTTGTAATTAGAATCTGATAAGATTAATAACCCAAAAAACTAGTGCAAAGAGTAAATATCTAAACTATGAATGCAAATGATACAAAATCAAAATAGCATCATAGAGTTAGTCTCCAAGAGAGTAATGCAAATGCTGGAAGCAAAACAGCATTAAGAGGATGAAAAAATAAGAGATGCAAATACAAGCCAGGTAGTATGCTTATATAGGCTAGGAAGAGGGAGGAGGTGGCAACACCAACCAATGAGGAGCAACCATCTATCGGATTAAAGATAGTAAAGTATCTTCCCAAGATAGCTAATGGATGCTCACATGTAGGAAGGTGACACCTCACAACCATTCACCTAATAAGACATGCTTTATTAACCTAAGCGAGATTATTAAAAGTGTAGGAAAAACCTAGCAGAATAGGAAAAATAAAAAACTACACTAACACCCCCACATAAGCGAAGCTTAGGTGGATGTAGAAATGGGTCCCGGCAATTCAAGCCTGATGAGGTACCCATGTACATAAAATTCCCCCAAAAAAGAGAGAAAAGAGACTCCCCAAAGAAAATTAGGACTCCATGTGAGAGGAAGAGGCCCCCCCAAAAGATGAAGCATCCCACACCCCCAGCAAAGCTTCCAAATTTTTTCTGGTAGATCCACTTACATCGAACAATTTTTCTTCCCTTAGAAAAAGGGACAAGATCCCAAGTGTGGTTCCTTATCAAGGAACTATACTCTTCCTGCATAGTTGTATCCCACTCAAAAATACCAGAAGCCTCATGAAAGGACTATGGATTTGAGGAAGCAACAATGAAGATATGTAGAGCATCCTGGAATTGTAAACAAGTATGCTTGGTGTCTGATGGATCCCAAACCCAATCACCTACAAACTGCAAGGTCTAACTAGCCCAAAGTGGACCAGAAGATGGAAAATCTAGAGGAGAATCATCAACCTGTGAATGATGACTAGGAGAGGAAGGAGGTGAGTCCTCTGAATCACTCTCTGCATCAAAAGTGGAGGTAGAAGACTGCTCAAGTGAATCTGACCCATCAGAAGATCTATCATGTATTCCAAGTGACTTCAATGTCAAAGTAGAAGGCAACCCTGTGACCATGCTCTGCTGGTTAAGCTGATGCAAGTAGTGAAATTTAAGATGGCCAAACTGCTCATGCCATAATCTACTCACATCATTAAAGTGAGTGAGCAAAATAGTCAAAGGAGGATCAGGAACAAAGTGAGAAAACATATAGAGTCATGACTGATGATCTGCTCTCCCAACTGCAACTGTAGAATCATTGTGCAACTCACGTATCTCCACTGAATTAGGAGTGAACTCAACCTGCTTGCCTAAACCTATGTGAGTGATCTGGTGTATGGATAGAAGATTAGTTGACAATGAAGGTACATAAGGAACATCATGGAATGTGTCATCCCCCACATCAACAGACCCTCTCCCACACACCTCAACAAGAGTGTTATCACCCATCAAAATAGAAGGCATAGTACACGGCTCCAAGGATGCAAGTTCTTCCTTAGATGAAGCCATGTGGTGTGAAGTACCCGAATCAAGGACCCAAGTGGATGGTGAGGAAGCAACTACAAAAAGGGCCTTGCCCTTTCCTTTCTCCTTGCTATTTTCTTTTTCTTTGTTAGACCCTTCATTAGAACTTTGTTTGATAGACTCAGGAATACTAATATTATTCTTCTCAAGAATGTATGTCAAGTGATCAAGTTGTTTTTGAAAACATTTATGTTCATCATGACCAGGTCTTTCACAATAGGCACATTTGACCTTTTCTTTCTTAGGCTTATTGCCCTTGGAAGATGGTGTATCAATAGTTGCTTTTGAAAAAATTGATATTTGATCCTTCTTCTCCTCGCTATTCTTTTGTTTCTTGTCCTTACTATTATTGTTACTACTTTGTCCTTGTTGTTCTTGTCATGTCCCCTTTTCAAATAATTAAAAAAATAATAATCTTTGCTAAGACAGGCAGGCCCAAGAAAGTGAAGTTTCAGAAAAAGGGAGTTAATCTTTGGAAACTGTTGGACTAATAAATGATAATTATTATTAAAATATGTTTCATTAACCTCTCTTGGATGTGATTTACAGTTATGCCCTTTTTAAAGAGGTTTGGAGGCATTTTGGGGGGGATTCCAGAACTTGATTTTGCTGATTTCTTTGTTATTCTTCAGAGGTTGCCAAACCTGTGGAGAAGGAGACCCAAGAACGGGAGTTTGCAGGTTTCCAAGGAGACCCAAGAACAGGAGTTTGCAGGTTTCCAAGGAGACCCAAGAACAGGAGTTTGCAGATTTCTAGGAAGGCTAAGGATGGGAGTTTGAAGCCATTTCATGTGCATGCTCATACAGAGTTTGCCTTTGTGCTGAACAGTGTAGATTTGTGGGTTTTTGGGTGTGTTTTTTGCATGAGTTTGGTGTTTTCAGTTGAGCATTTCATATCAGTTTTGGTTGCTGCTGTATTTTAGAATTTAAGTTGTTAAAATAGAGCTGAATATATGTATTGGGATGTGATTAAACTTCTGAGATAGTTTATTAGTGTTTTTGTAGTGTTTCCGGGCATTTTTGTGTTAATTTCGGGAGCCCGATGAGCATAGTTTTTGTCCTACATTTGTGAGCTGCTGTGTAAAGGCTATATAGATCTGGAAATTTTATTTTGTAGGCTGTTATGCTGCTGAAATTTTTGTAAAAATGTCCATTTTCAGATTTATTAATAATAGGTGAAGCTGTGAAGCTTTTGGCACCATTTCTGGCATACTCGATTTGGGATTTCTTGAGAAATTTGGAGGATCTTTGTGATATTAGTTGTTTGATCTTAAAGATCTGATTAAAGGTTGGAAATATCATACAAAAATCAGAAAAGGGACATTTCAGTGGCATCAGAGCCATGATCTTGCCAACCTGAGGGTTTGTAGAAGTTTGCAGAAGTTTGCATTTCAGTTTTGACAACTACCTAGATCTTGCATGTCAGTTTTGTCAACTACCCAGATCTTGCATGTCATAATTTGGTGGTTGCATGTTGCTTCTAATCAGTTGCATGTCAAAATATATGGTTGATGATACTTATAATAATTTTCATGTTAGTTCTTGGTGAATTTGGTGGTTGTATAAGTTTGCATGTCAGTTTTGACAACTACCCAGATCTTGCATGTCATAATTTGGTGGTTGCATGTTGCTTCTAATCAGTTGCATGTCCAAATCTATGGTTGCATGCTACGTCTAATGATTTGCATGTTAGTTCTTGGTGTTTGAAGAAGTTATATCCTATTGGGGTTACACTCTACTTTATCCAGAATGGATAGGTATAGTACAGAGTCTCAAAAGACACGATCTTGGACAATTGATAACCAGAGTCAAAACAGTAGAAAGGATGGTTATTTAGACATTCGAGATAAACTTATGAAAATAAGCCATGACATGTCTGAACAGTTGGTTGAGCACCACCGTATAATGAATGACATGTTATCTGACCCAGCTAAGGTGGATAAGTTGACTGGATTTCTATTTGGCATATTTTCTCACAGGACAGATGACACAATTCCCAAGAAGTTGCATGAGGAGTTTGAGAAACTAGCTGATAGCCAAGTAGAGGTCTCAGATTCTACTCTGCCACAGGAGGTGATGGGAAAGGATATTACATAGATTGATAGTAACGATCAACTTGATACTCAGATTGAGACAATTGTTTACAGGTCGTCAAAGGGTGATGCCACAAGTATTCAGGATGGTATATTACAACAGGCAGTGACTACAGTGTAGTGGGTTCAGATGATGATTATGAGGATGTTGTTGTGTAGGATGGTGAGATACCTAGTAGAGATGAGCAGACATTGAGCATTCATGACTTTGCTGAGAAAGAGTACCAGGCACAGTTAGATGCTTCATCACATGAGGTTGAGGCAGGTAGTACTTCACATGATTTATCTCGCCAGCTGAAGGTGAGTGAAGATAGTATTGTGACTTCATTACCTCATCATGACAGGTATGTGGAGTTAGTTGGTATTGGTCATATTACTCAGGTGAGGAGTTTGCTTGAGTTACCAGTTGATTCTAGTTTATGGATATGGACTCGAGATTGTTTTATTGGTGTTTGGGATTTAGTTGACTGGAGATCTTTAACACTTTTTGGTAGCAGTGTTTGTTTGGGTGCTATCATGGATTTGATTAGTAGATTACATGGTGTTGTCTTTTCTTGTGCCAGTATCTTGTCTGATGTTGGTATTAGTTTTTATACACCAGTGTTGGGCTTTGTTCATATATCCAGTCAACCATACTTGTTGGAATGTGTTGATGATCTTTAATATTTGGCAGTGTGTACAAATGAGTCCCAGGATCATATTGGCATTGATGACATCCATGAGGATGTAGTGGGCAATTTTGAAGACTTAGTTTCTTTGGGTATAGAGGAGTTGGACAGCAGTGCTACAGTTTTTGATACTATGTATGTTGATATGAGCTTTAGAGTTGATTCACAGGACATGGATGGTAATACTCTAGAGACTAGTAACTTTGAGGATACTCCTTTAGACAATGCATCAAAGGAGGTTTGTAGGAGACAGTCAAGCCAATGCCATCATGTGTCTAATCACTTAAGAGTTAGTGACCAAGACATTGCTATCACTTGCCAACATTTTGATGTTGCTCGTCAGTTATTAGCAGTTTATGGATGGGGTTCTCCTACTAGTGATGAGCAGGAAGGAAGTTATCTTTCCTTGATAGAGATCCACTCTTTATGGGAGGCTATTCAAATTTTGAGATAGAATTATATGCAGTTGGTAGCTGACAGAGATTATCTTATGGAGTGGGGTAGTACAGTATATGATGCATTGTTGGCCAAGGAAGATGAGGTGAGTGAGCTTACTGAGCAGCTTGAGGTGACTTCTGAGATTCTTGAGAGTACACAGTTGGCTTTCAAGGAGTCACAGTTTCATTTGGCTAAGGTGACCATGGAGTTAGAGAAACTACAGTCTTTATCTGATTCTATACAGTCACAAGCTATGGTGTTTGGTGATTCGAGGATGTCCATGGCTGAGATTGTCAAAGACAGTGGAGATGGGGATGCATCCATCCTTGATACTAGGATTGGCATATCAGGTTCATTCCCACTAGAGTCAAGTTTAGTTGAGTTGGGTATTGTAGCAGATTATTGTATGCCTGACAGGGTGGTGGCCTCTAGTACTGAAGGCACAGAGACTAGAGATGTATCAAAGGTCATGTGTGATGTTGGTGAGTCGACAGTTGGCATGGTTCCTGCTAGTAATAATACTCCCTTGGTGATATCTTTGGAGGTAGTAGTCAGTTCCAACATGGTTGATGATCAATTGTAGTTAGTTTCATCTGGATTATAGTCTGAGCCACTGAATGAGATTGGCGCATTCTATCGGCATTACACTTTGAGGTACGCTCATCAATTTACCTTTGATGACCATGTTGATGAGATTATGATACAGAGATGTACTTTGGTTCCTAGTGCTTATCATCAGTTATGGAATAGTTTGATGCCTCGAGATGAGAGTTGTGATGGGCATGACATGGCGACAGGTTCTGTAGTTGATAGCTTGATAATACATGACTTAGAGTAGGAGTTTTGGAGTGATGCTTCAGTAAGTGTTGTTATTGATTCTACTCCTTTGGCTATGACATCTCCTGACTTAGCTAGTGATCAGTCACAGTGGGTTGTATCACTTGTTCATGGTGAGCTATTGACTGAGGTTGGTTTTTTTAATCAACATTATATTGCAGGGTATGTACATCAGTTAACAATTGATCCTTATGCTGAGGAGTTGATGGCAGAAAAATTTGGTTTTGGTTCCATTTCTTGTTGTTTATCTTGTGATGGCTTTTCACCATCAGGGGTGCATGGGAGTTATGGTTATGAGACAGTGGCAAATAATCTACAGAGTTGTGTTGACTGCAGGAGTTGTACAGTGTGTGGATTCTCCATACTTGGTATAGTTTCATTTGAGAGCATTCACCATTGTTGCAAAGTTGGATTGTACATTCCATATAGGCCAGTGGAATGCATTGATGGTATTTACTATGTTGGTAGTCCACTTTACTTGGGTTTTGATATTCTAAGAGTTTGTGTCTCATGGGTTTTTTACTGTGGTAATGGTGATTTTGGAGTTTGGTTGAGCTATAATTGCCAGTTTGATTATGGATTCCTCTTGGTCATATTGCAAAGGATCTTGCAGGAGTCTGTGTTAATTGGTAGTAGTATAGTTCATGACTACATTTGGGATCCAGGAGGATTGATTGGTTTATTGTTCAGCCATTGCTTGAGGACAAGCAATGTTTGGGAGGGGAGGACTTTTCATGTCCCCTTTTCAAATAATTAAAAAAATAATAATCTTTGCTAAGACAGGCAGGCCCAAGAAAGTGAAGTTTCGAAAAAAGGGAGTTAATCTTTGGAAACCGTTGGACTAATAAATGATAATTATTATTAAAATATGTTTCATTAACCTCTCTTGGACGTGAGTTACAGTTATGCCCTTTTTAAAGAGGTTTGGAGGCATTTTGGGGGGGATTCCAGAACTTGATTTTGCTGATTTCTTTGTTATTCTTCAAAGGCTGCCAAACCTGTGGAGAAGGAGACCCAAGAACGGGAGTTTGCAGGTTTCCAGGGAGACCCAAGAACGGGAGTTTGTAGGTTTTTAGGAAGGCTAAGGATGGGAGTTTGAAGCCATTCCATGTGCATGCTCATACAGAGTTTGCCTTTGTGCTGAACAGTGTAGATTTGTGGGTTTTTGGGTGTGTTTTTTGCATGAGTTTGGTGTTTTCAGTTGAGCATTTCATATCAGTTTTGGTTGCTGTTGTATTTCAGACTTTAATCTGTTAAAATAGAGCTGAATATATGTATTGGGACCTGATTAAACTTCTGAGATAGTTTATTAGTGTTTTTGTAGTGTTTCCGGGCATTTTTGTGTTAATTTCGGGAGCCCGATGAGCATAGTTTTTGTCCTACATTTGTGAGCTGCTGTGTAAAGGCTATATAGATCTAGAAATTTCATTTTTTAGGCTGTTATGCTGCTGAAATTTCTGTAAAAATGTCCATTTTCAGATTTATTAATAATAGGTGAAGCTGTGAAGATTTTGGCACCATTTCTGGCATACCCGATTTGGGGTTTCTTGAGAAATTTGGAGGATCTTTGTGATATTAGTTGTTTGATCTTAAAGATCTGATTAAAGGTTGGAAATATCATACAAAAATCAGAAAAGGGACATTTCATTTCTTTTGTGCCTTGGTTGGCAGCCAAGGCATGTGACTTAGAGGACGTAAGAGTGCCCATCTGGATTAGCTTGTCCTGTTCTCGAGTGAGATTGACAGCAAAATCATCTAAAGATGGCATGGTGAATTGAGTACCAAGTGCACCCTTAGTAGCATAGAAGGTAGAGACAAACACAAAATATTCTGAACTTAGCTTAGAGAGAATACTAAGAATCAGTTGTTCATCTTTCTTTTCAATTCCACATTGTTTTAACTGCAGCCTTAGTGATTTCAATTTGGTGAAGAAATCTTGGATTGTGTTGAAATTGCCTGAACTCAAACTAATTAATTCATTTTCCAACATATGACCCCTCATTGAATCTTGTGTGCCAAATAGTGTTTCTAGCTTTGTCCATACTTCATTTGGTGTATCCAAAGACTCAATGTGAAATAGCAAGTCAGGAGGAACAGACAAACACAATGTTCTGAATGCCTCATCACATTTGTTAAACCATTTAGGCTTATCTTCATCTTTAGCAGGTTCAGTTTCAAGTCCCATAGTTATCCTATTTAATCCAGCTTTCCTTAAGTGAATTGTCATGCGTGATTTCCACTCAAAGTAATTGTATGGAGTTAGGATGGGCATATTTGTTTGATCCATGATGAAGAAATGTAGAGAAGAAATGCTAGAAAGAAGAGAACCCAGCCACGACAATGCCCCCCCCTCTTTACTCAATCAAAGAACCCCCCCAAAGAAATATGATTTGGCACTTTATTTTAGTGCATTTACAACTACCACTAGAAAGAAATACTTAGTGGTCTTGATTTCAATGCATTACAAACCCTCATGAAGAGCATATGGTAGACGTGAAACTTGGACACAATAATTAAGGAAACAAATAGTACCAATGCGATCTACTCAAAAAATTATGCACTTTCAAAAAAAGAATCACCTCGACACGAGGTCGTATGAGAAAGTTATGATCCTCTGAAGTTTCCAAAACGAGAACTGTGCACAGTCACGGCTGAGAATCTACAATTTCTGAAGAATTCATGCATGAAAATCAAAAAACAACTCCACTAGTGGATAGAGCACAAAAAAATAGCCAAGTTCATAATAAGAATCTTCAAAATCGGAGTCCATATGAGCAAGAACAAGACATTTGAAAACTGCGTTCAAATCTGCAACTGTCAATGGAGAGGGGTATGGTTGTAGCTTTGCATGCTCAATTCTAAAAAATATATAGCTTGCATGCAAAATCTAAAAGATACCTAGATGGTTTTTCAGGGCTGCGAACAAAACCCAGAAAGCATTTTGCTTGCTGATGTACAAAAGATGCTACTGTAGTGTAAATTGGATGTCTTTAACAGTAAAAAATGGCTTCAAAAATTAAAAAACAACCCCAGCAACCAAAATATGACATGCAAATGCTGTATCAGCTTCCTAAGTCCATCAATGGCATGCTGGAACCTGCAAAACTGATTGAAAACTCCAAATATGCAAGTTGGTTGTTAGATTTGAGATTGAAACCCTAGAGAAAAATCGTTTTTGTCAAAACTTTTCTGATTCTCAGGATCATCCAAAGATGCAAGAGAAGAGCATACTTCATTTTACAAAAATTACAATAAAGTTTATTTGCCGCCCCCCCCCCCCCCCCCCAAACTAAAATCTACTCTTGCACATAAAAAAGCTCTAATACCATGTTAGAATCTGATAAGATTAATAACCTAGAAAACTAGTGCAAAGAGTAAATATCTAAACTATGAATGCAAATGATACAAAATCAAAATAGCATCATAGAGTTAGTCTCCAAGAGAGTAATGCAAATGCTGGAAGCAAAATAGCATTAAGAGGATGCAAAAACAAGAGATGCAAATACAAGCCAGGTAGCATGCTTATATAGGTTAGGAAGAGGGAGGAGGTGGCAAAACCAACCAATGAGGAGCAACCATCTATCAGACTAAAGATAGTAAAGTATCTTCCCAAGATAGCTAATGGATGCTCACATGTAGGAAGGTGACACCTCACAACCATTCACCTAATAAGACATGCTTTATTAACCTAAGAAAGATTATTAAAAGTGTAGGAAAAACCTAGCAGAATAGGAAAAATAAAAAACTACACTAACACATGCAACCAATCAAAAAATGGGAAGGTTTAAGTGGCAATATGGATGAATCTCAGTCATAGAATCATATCTAAACTTCTTATGTGTATAAGGGATTGCAAGAGAAGTATAGAGAAGTTTTCATGTACAAATAGAGCATTCATGGAGACTTAGAAGTAATGGCGAAGAGATGAATTACAGAATTAGTTAGAGAAGAACAGAGGATAGAGAGAAGGATATAGCAGTGAGACATCTGATCGAGAAGGATCAAGTAGACAAGTATTTAGAGGTGATCTATTATTAGGCAAGCAAGTGCCAATCGCAGGATCTATGCTAAGATATTTTAGCAAAAAATTTTAGTTAAATCTCTTAATAGAGTAGTCCTAGCAGGCTGTATGAAATCCTTTAATAGGGTGCTTACTTTATTGTAAGTTGAAGTCCTCTAACAAGGCACATACTTTAACAAGGTGTTGAAATCCTTTAACAAGATGGGACTTAACAATATTTGTAAGCCTTTAATAGGGTAGGCCTTTCACAAGGCAAACCATGATTTATGGTCAAAATATTGTAACCTTAATTGGATACACTTTACAACTACAATAGTGAAGATTTGTGGGTATCATCCCAAACCGCAATTTTACCTTCTCACTTGGAGGGCTTCTGGGTAATCATATATGGTGTCAAATGTGTGATTGCTTGCATGTTTACATGATTTAGATGTATATACTTTACATGTTATTTTATTTTATCTATTAAATGCATGAGATGGTTGTGTGGTGAAAAGTTTTATGGGTTCATGTTTTTAATTACTAATTTACACCCCCCCTCCCCCCTCAAAAGTTTACTCTTTCTACTTGTAATTCCAACAATTGTTATCAGAACCTTGTTCTCTAAAAGAGAAGCTTTGTAATTTTGAGGAAATATCTTGAAATGGAAGTCTACAAGTTGGGAAAGACTATTGAAAACTAGGAGATTGAAATACATCTTATACTACATTAGTTAAATGAAGCCAAAGTTGCTTTGAAGAGTTCCTTGAAGAGAAGGAAAGAAATTGCTATTGTAGAGAATGACACACAATACAAAGAGATAGACACCACTAAGCTATTTGCATATGAAAATTCAAATGAATTTGATGCAGTAGTTGCAGATCTAATGGAAAAGAACAAGATCCAAGCTAGGGAAATCAGAAATCTAAAGTTAGAGAAAGAATCACAAGCCATACTCATATGTGAGGTGGTTGAACAAAAGAAGAAAGCCATGATTGAAAAAGACAAAAGAGTCTTAGCCAATAGACTGGAAGAGAAGTCAATAGAGCTAAATAAGATTTCCAACATGCAATTGGATACTCTAAGTCAAATGATGAATGCCAACTATGAACTGAATGTCAAGGACATTGAGATTACTACACTAAAGTTGCAAAATGAACAACTATAGAATGACCTAAAGAAAGAAAATGAATTTGCTGAAAGTTTCAAAAAACCAAATGAAGCTATCAAATACTTTGAGAAATTACTAAAATACCCTAGATCTAACAATGACACATTTGGATTGGGATACACAAGAAATAAAGAAGGAGAGTCATCTAAAAGTGCTAAAGAAAGGAACAACAAAGGTAAGAACTCCAAACCTACTTGTCATAATTGTGGTAAGAAAGGACATATTGCTAATGTGTGTAGGAGAAAGAATACAAATTAGAATTCTAAGCCTAAAGGCATGGTTCATTGTCACAAATGCAACAATCAAGGTCATCAGGCACATGAATGCAAAACCAAGACAATGAACACACAAAGATTTGAAAGATATTTCTACAACTATCAGAACTATGGACATAGAGCTTTTGAATGCAAATCCAAATCCATGTGGCCATCAAACAAGAAAGTAAAGGTAAGGAACAATGGAAACTCTTATTATTAGGATAATAATACAAGATATAGCTGTCATTATTATCAAGAATATGGACATGTTCTTGAGAATTGTATTAGAACACACTTCAATGGTAACTACAAAAGGTGGTTGAGTTAAACCACATGCTTTAGTTGTTTGAAGATTGATCACATCAGTAAGTATTGTCCAACTAGGTCAAAGGCACCAAGTTGTGAATTTGACAAAGGCAAAGGCAAGGTAGATGTTGATCAACACATCAGAAATGAGATGAACAAGACATGTAAAAAGAAAAATGATTGCAGCACATCAAATGCAAAAGAGATCACACCTCATCAAACTAGGCAATCAAGAGGTATGTGGGATTGATATTTAAGTGTTATATCATACATCAATTCCAAAAGGAGTTAGTACTGAAAAGACTACATTAGCATGAATAAAGATGTAAGATGTTGTTGAAAATTAAAGTTAAATCTTTAAGTTTTTTATGTTGTTTCCAAGCATGAAATGTTTTCAATGGATGTTGAGTGGAATGCTAGTTGACGTCGAGCTAGCAGACTGGCTAGTAGATGCCAAGCCAGTAGTAGCTGCCAAGTGATGGAAATATCTATGGATGCTGAGTAATTTTGGAAATGGTGAATGCTAAGCTTATAGTTGTGTAAGCACTCAACATTAAATGTAAGGTTTCTAAAGGGTATATGATTGACTTCTGCTCATTTTTTTTCATTTCAAATTAGAGCAAGAGCAAGCAAAGTAGAAGGTGATTCAAATACTTGTTTGAAGCATTTGGAAAGATCTCAATGATGATCGCACACCAGCATTCAAATTTTACAACATATGTTATCATAAGCTGAGCTACGCAGTTTATTTTTACATAAACCCTAGATTGACAAAATGGCATCTAGTTTTGAAAATGTAGAAGGGAAAGAGGTTTTGATTGTCCAGTTGGTTAGTAATGAAGTGAAACAACCTATATTCAAGGTCATTCCTAACATCGTGTACAAAAAATATCCTTTTGGCCCTCTATCAATGATCCCACCCAATGTTATTATGGTTCAAGATGTGAGAAAATGTTATAATTACAAGGTTGGAGGGATTGGAGATTTAGAAATAAGAGAAGCCTATGAAAAATTATGTGAAAATGGTGTTTTGAAGGAAGAGTACAAAAATGTTGAAAGAAAGGATTTGATCCATGCCCTAGATTTTTTGAGCATTTTTTTCAAGACTGAATGGATTAGAATAGTTTTAAACTGAATCCATGATGGATTCTTATGGCTAGAAGATGGAGTGATAAAGATATCAAAGAGGATAATTCACAAGGTGACTGGATACCCAACCCTAGATCGGCCCAAGACTCTAAGGAGTGCCTCTAAAGAAGTGATAGAGAAAAACACAGGAGCAAAATGGAACAAAAGAGGGATGACAATTGATACCATCATTGATCCTTTACATGAATTTTCTATTAGGGTGATCTCACACAAATTCTATCAATCTAGTAGATTGAATAGTGTACCCTGCATAGTTGCAGATGTTGGTTAGAAAATTGTGAAGAAAGATCATACTTATGATCTGGCATAACTTCAGCTACAATAAGTGATGGAGAATCTTTGAGCCATCAGAAAGACCAAGAGTGCTCAATGTAAGATGGGTGCAATATTGGTCTATATATTCTTCTATGTATAGAATACATTTCCATCTTTTGGTAATGTAGGATAGAAGACCAATAGGTCAGATGTAGTATAGATCAATGAGTTTACTGAGTAGAAGGATAAGAATTTTCAAACATTAATGACTAGCTATTTTGAAGATTTTAAGAAATCTATGAAAGAAAGAATGAGGATACCTATTTCATTGGTTAAGCAACATTATAATGACATATGTTTTCTAGTTAATGCTGATTACACCTTTATGCAAGCTACCACACCAAGGTTCAAATGATTGAGACCACTTGGGTATAAGATAAATGTAGATGAAGCATCAACAACCATAATTAGATTCCTAGCAAAGGAGATTGACAAGAGTGCTAAGATATTTGGCAACTATGATATGGTAAAATCAAAGATTACCATGGAGTTGAAAACTTCCTCCACAGTTAAGAAGAAAGATAAGTTGGTAAAGAAGCTTAAAGCTAAATTTGGTGAGGGTGCAGGGGAGGAAGAGGAAAAATATGAAGAAAACAAAGAGGAAGAGCAAGAACAAACATAAGGACCTCTAGCATTGAACCAAGGCTTGGGAGAGGACAAAGAAGAGGAGGAAATAGTAGGTGCCAAGGGAGAAGAAGCTAAGGAAGTACCTACTCAAGTAGAGCCTAAGAAGAGGAAGGTTAAGGCACAGCCTATGGCTAAGGCAAAGAAAGTTGTCAAACTGTTGCCCCACTTTTTACCATGTACCAATTTTGAAAAGTGGAGATTAACTCATATTATGTATGGATCGGTCAAGTCAATTATTTCTTCCTTCCTCAAAGTGTTAAGTTTCTCCATCGGGTTTCCATCTTTTGTCTTTTCCCGCGTTATATAGCTGGGTGGGTATTCCTTATTGTCATGAGTCTTTGGGGTAGTTTAGGACCTTGCTCGATGGATATTCTTAAATTATTTTATTCCAGATGAACTTACTCATGAGTCATTTTGTTTTGAACTTATAGAAAGTTAGACTGGCAGAAAATCCAATTTCATCTTCTCCTTGGCAAATTTTGCACCCCGAAGATGAAACTCTGTCGAGATTCCTAAATGTGATTCTTGAGCTTAAATGAAGAGAAGAAAATTATGTTATGGATAGATTATTCAATTTTTGCCATGTTTTCGCTACGGGAATCTTTAAAAATTCACTAAGATAATTGAAAAGGGCAACAGCGAAAAACTCAAAAACGGCTTCTCCTCTATGAGTTTCGAACCAAGAAGTCAGTTTTTTGAAAAGGTGTTTGTAAAAGAATAAAGTGAGCCAGTGGGTCCCACCTTTCACTTGCGAAGTCAATTTTATATTTTTTGAAGGCTTAAAGTAAAGTGATTAGGGCAGAGAAAGTAAAACAATGGGCATTCGCAGAAAATCAAGTTTCTTATTCTCCATAGCTGGCATAGATGTTATTTGTAGGCCGAAACAAGGAAAGGTAAGCCATATTATGGATGAATCATTCAAATATTATCATGTTTTCATAGTGGGAATCATTTAGAACTCATCAGGATGATTAGGATAAGCATCGGTGGAAAACTCAGAAATAGCTTCTCCTTTGGCGGGTTTCGAACCAAGAAGTAAGTTTTTTGAAAAGGCTTAAATAGAAGGGTAACGTTATTAGTGGGCCCCATTTTTAATTGGAAAAGCCTTCTTTATGTTTTCTAAAGGCTTATAGTAAAGTGCTTAAGGTAGAAAAGGTAAAGCAAAAGCTTAAGCGAAAAAATGGAAATTGCCTTCTCTATTGCAAGTTTTCTACCCTCGAAACCAATATTTCGCATCTAATGAAAAATCGCTACTGCAAGCATGGTAAGTGTTTGAATAGATCACAGGATTTGTTTGAGATAAAAATGGAAGCAAATTAGTGAGATTTGTAAGGATATTTTGAGCAGAATCTAGCCAAGCAGATTTTTCTTCAGGGGGTACTTCAATCTTGCTTTTCTGAAATTGGGTGAAAACAGAAAGGCAAGTCAGCAATAAAGAAGAGTTACCATTGGGCCAATGGAAATAGTGAAATGACAAAGAGAAATTTGTTAGAGCTCTTACATTTACTAACCCAACAGATTTATCCTTAAAGTCGCTCATGTGGCACAAATTATGAAATTTAATGGGCAGATCAAGGGTTTTCATATAAAGAAGAACATAACAAAATTTCAAATCACCGCTTTACTATTATACTGTTATATTGAATAGTGCTTCCAAGAAACTTGAAAGTTTAGGGTTTGTTTTCTTATATTATCACAATTGTTGAATTTCTATCATTCTATATCAGGAAAGATGGCATCAAGATTCTCTGGTTTTGATGGGCTAGGTGGAATCAAGTCAAAATGGCAGAGTATCTCCGATACTTCACTACATTTCTTTGATATGCAAGAGTTTTAGAGAAGGTTGAGAACTAAGTTGACTCACCCTATAATGGAGAAGCTTCGAGGAAATGGACTGGTGGAAGTAGTCGAGTTTCCTGTCATAGTACAAGCTCTGAAACTAATTGTGGAATGTATTAATCATTACAACCCAAACACCAAGTAGATCCTATTGCCTAATCAAACGATATTGATTTCAATTGATAAGCAAGCGGTGGTGAATTGTCTATAGATTCTGGAACGAGAGGAGTTCTCTAAGCTAACAATTGGAGGGGCCATGTCCAAATTCTCCCTGAAGAAAATGGTGTGGCAGAAGGAGATCATGAATTCTTGGTTCCAAAAGCCCAAAGGGGCAAAGAGTAAGGTCCCTAAAACCCTATTTGGCATGGATCTAAAGCCCAAAATTGTGGATATTTTGGTCCTCTTACATCGACTAAAAGGTGAGGTAGAAGCATTCAATTTTGTAGAACAATACTTCTTTATGGTGCAAATTATCTGCTTAGACACACAGTATGTTGACTGGGCATATGAAGTTAGTGAACATCTTTCTAGGGATCTCAATGTAACTAAGTTTTATAATTCATTTTATATGTCGTCTTTCTTGATATAGATGTTGGCTTCCCTACAACTATGGCCAAGACTCCCCAGAATAGAGAATTTTCTCGAAAATGTAAAAAGTTATGAGTTTTATCCATGCTTGTAGTTACAGAATAGCTATGTGGAGTATATTCGGGTTAATGATGCATTTACTATGAGACTCTATAGGGAACTTCAAGGGTGTTCGGAGCGGAGGTTCAGCCCAGAAGTGATGGTGATCATCAGCCAGTTTGGCTATTATTTTTTTCAATTCTCATCTTTTTCTTATTTGCATCTTGCAGCATTTGACGAATTTCCCTTGAAGCTATTCAGATGATATGATCGTGCTCATCGAGGTTGTCAAAAAAGTAATTCAAGTAAATATGTTGAGCACTAGTTTAAAGAAAAAGGGATATGAATTTCCCATAAAAGTTGGAGCATACAGTTGTGAGTCATGATCAAATGCGAAGGACATACTCAAAGAATTCGAGAACAAATACAGACTAGAGGAGTATGAAGTAATAAGGCCCATGTTTGATCCAAATAGGTATGCTAGAGATGTGCTTCAAATTGGAAGTTTCATCAAACATGTGACTACTATAAAAGATTAACAGGCTAATTGCAAAGATGAGCTAGAGAGCCGAGACTGTGCGTTTGCTAGACTCACAATAGAATAAATAAAGACATATGGAATTAACTTAAAAGTGGAAGGGTTAGAGGATGATGGGAAAAATATGTATAGCAATACATATTTGACCAAATTGAGAAATACTCCAATCAGTTCAGAGCCATATATGAATGTGGAGGAAGACCTTGATGCTATGATGGCTCAAATTATCAAAAGAATCGGGAAATGGGTCGAGTGGACAGCAAAAAAGGGCCGGAGTAGATGCCAGACTACCCAAGCTTCACCAACCACTTCTACTCCCACTTCTTCCCAAAGTGCCACACCTAGTGCTACAATTTCAGCTACTCCAGGACCTGCTCAATCTGTAGGAGGAGGTGACCAACCCCCAGAGAAGAATATTCCAATAGATCCAACTTGCCAAGGTGGTCCTCTACCAGTTATTGGAGCCCAAGCCAGCACTAAAGAAAAGAGGATTGAAGAGCCAAAAGATGGTGTTACTACTCTAGTTTCACCTCCTCATGTGGCTACTACTCCATCTCCTCATCATAGCCCTGCTCCATCTACAAGCACTCCCCTTTTGAAGCCCACTGGTTCCCCCATTTAGATAGTAGAGATCGGGGATGAACAGAGCAGTAGCAATGAATCCACTAAATTTGATGAAGCCACAAGGAAAACTCAAGAGCAAGAGAAAGTCTTGAGTTCTTCTAGGCTTCTATTTTAGGATCCTAAGAATCCATTTTCTGCTACTTTAGCACCAGTGACTCTGGTGAGGAAGAAGATGTTCAATATAGAATCACTTGGGGCTGCTTCTAAAGTAATCAACACAAAATCCTAGCTAGAAGATACTCTAGAAAGGAAGAGAAGGAGGAAAGAGGAGAGTATCCTTGCAAAGGATACTGTGTCTTAAGCAGTTTTCCCTAGATCTATAGTAGCAAAAGCTAAGAAGCAAAAGATTTTATCAATACTTGGGCAAGATCCAAAAATAGGACACTTAACAATGGAGGTAGCAAAGGCAAATAAAGTAGGGAGAATTGAGGACATGACACCTAAAGATTTCACTTTGCATTCGATTGATCTCGGAGAGGCTAGGCATGATACAAAGGTGGGCCTATGGAGATCAAGTAACGAGGTGATAGAAGAACAATTGGAGAACCTCAAATTGTCAAAAAACAAAATGAAAGCCGAGATTGAAGAATTGAAAAGATTTATCAGGCAATTAGTTGTTCTATTGGTAACCATTACTGGTGTGCCTACTACTAAGAACCCTACTACAAAAGAAGTACAAGAATTCATCTCACAACTTCAAAAGGATAGGCATTTTGGCCAAATTAGAAAAGAATGGATTGAGAAACTCAATGCAGATGGAGCTGTTCTAATTGGTCAAATTGGAAATGTTATCCTTCGATTGGAAATTAAGAAGGATAATATCACTTCTAATCACAACACTTTGGCCACAGAAAAGGAAAGGTGTGATGAATGTATTTCTCTCCTAAATATGGTCATCCAAATGAAGGCAAAAGAGGTAGTTGAAGCGAATATTTTGAAGAAGGTGACTGAGCCTCTATTCAAATGGCTTCAAAACATACAATTCAAGCAAGAGATGATTCAAGAGGCTAAAGAAGGACTCAAAGAAACAAAGGAAAAAGTGAAGAAGATCCAAGATAGAGCATTTGAACTCATGCAAGGATTACACACTGACCCACAAAATAGTGGGCAAGGAAAAGCTCTCGTTGGGGTAGAAGTAATGAAAAATAACTTCTCCACATACTTGAGTAATCTATCTGGAATGACTTCAAGTGGTCAAAATAGAGTGGTAGAGTTGTAGGCACTTGATGGATATGTACATGTAGCAGTTGGAGAATTGACAAGTTAGCTAAATGCAGTAAAGGAGTTGGCTCGAGAGCATTCAAAGTGGCTCTTAAGATTCACTAATGTACATGTGCCTAGTCATGAAGAAATGATCCCAATTATAGTGGCTGCCAAAACATATAGTACGAAAACTAAGAAGGGAAAGAAGTCTAAGTAATTTATTTGACACTCCCTTTTCGCTCTCTAATTTAAATTTTGCAAATTTTGTAAAATGAAAAACTAGCATCTTGCCATTTGTCATCCTCAAAAGATGAACCAATTAAAATTCCTATTGTAACGGTCATTTATCAACTCTATATGTATGAAGTTGAATGATTAATGAAAGGTCAAAAAAATTTTGGTTTGAAGTACTATTTGTTCCAGAGACAATCGAATGGTATTTTATTTTCAATCATTTTCTATTCCAGTAGGTATTGTGATTAGTTAGTATTTCCTTTCTATATTGTAGAGAACTAAGGAAGAATAGAGTTTCATTCCCCCATTTTTCATACTACCAATTAATGTAATAAGTATTGTTATAATTCATTCAATGAAAGGATTCTGTTAGTTTTTCCTGATTCATCAGTTGTATTTCAGATTTGAGTTTGACTTAGTTTAGCCTTAGTTGATTATGCAAATGGATTTGTGGATTCATAAGATATGTGGATACGTGAATCTATTTCAATATTGAGAAGTCTTTTCTTGCTTGAATTAAGTTCTATTTATGCTTAATTTGGTTTGCCTCTTTTTCTCTCAAGTTAAGAGCATATCCCACATTAGTTTTAGGAACAAAACATAATTCCTTGAACATCATTCACATAGGGAGTTGTACCTACCAATTTAGAGAGAAGCCAGTAATTACAGAGTGGCTTTTCAACTGTTGCATTCAGATATTATCCCTAATTTGAGGCATTGAGAGTCATATTTTCATAGTAAACAAGAAAGGATAAATATGTTTACCAACACAAACCAAGCCCAACCAAGCCTACTGCTCCTACCACCAGAGCCAGCACAAGAGCAACAACTCAAAAGGCCAAGGAGAAGACTAAGGCTATAGATCAAGGAGGCCAAGTGGAGGAGAAAAAAAGAAGAAAATATGTGGCATAGCCTGATTCAAATAAAGAAAGGATAGAATCAGATGACACAAGTCAATTCAAAGTGTTAAGTTACAAACCACTGTCTGATTTAGAAAACCTATGTGATAATGTCAAAAATAATGTAGATTTATCTAGTCTAAAGAATTTAAATTATGATAAACTTGGAAAAGAAGAAAAGAATCAAGTGGAAGAGGCATTGTATGCTATGATGTCTAAATTTAAGAACACTCCACTAGAGTTTACCAACACTATACCAAAAAGGATTATATGATACTATTGAGAAAAAATGGCATTACTATTTAAACTTGGAGAAATAGATTAGGGAAACAACATTAGCTCAAGTGATGCTAGAGCTAACAAAGGGAAAAATAGCTAAGGCAATGAAGAGATATGTTGCTAGGTTTGCACCTAAGTATAAATCCTTTAGCATTCTTCAAAATAATATTGAAGATGCAGTTTTAAAGTCAACCCAAATATGGAAATTAATCTATGGGTTAACCACTATGAAGGAAGGAGATGTTAATCCCTCTAAAGAAAAACAAGATGACAAGGATGAAGATAAAAAAGATGATAAAGATGATGACATGTAGGAATATAATAGGATAGATAATACTATTGGGGAGGAAATAGAAAGGCAAGATGATGACACAGCAATAGTTGAATAGCAACAAGATGAACAGAGTGTGTAGGACACGCAAGTGCCAACTGTCAGTTCCCCACATGACATAGTCAAGTCAACTAAAACAATTATTGTTAAGGATGTTACTGATGCTTTAGCTCAGAACATCAATCCATTGACTACAGATGACTTGAAAAAGATATTGGACTAGTCTACACTACAAGCAAAGTTATATCAAAACCTAGTCTTGGTTAGTGTAGATGAGCTCCAAAAGGCAGTAACTAACACCACAAGGGATAAGGTGAATCCATAAGAACCACCTTCTACCATCCCTTCAGTTACTCAAGTGCAATCTTTGATTCAAACACCAATAGATACATATACTAAGGTTGACACACTTGTGAAAGTTGACACAATTGAGCAAAAGAAGACTGAAGCAGAGAAAGATAAAATAGGATAGATAAATGCATCTCTACCTAAAGCACAAGAACAAGGTGCTACTCAAATCATTGTGATAGACAAGAGTAGATCTGAAGAGAGTGAAGATATATCAAAGGTAAAGGAATAAGAGGCCATCCAATCATTGGTAACTCTACCAACATCTGGCACTCCTTCCACTCAAGCTCTTTAGAAGCACCAAATTTGTACCATTACAAATCTTAGTAATTGGCTTTAACTCTTCTAAGGTTGAAAAGGTAACTCACTATGGTGATATCGCTCTTGATGAAGAGGTAATAATACCTAAGTTTGATTATGACGCAATGACATTAGATCAAATAGGTATTTTGCAACAAGCATTAGAGAAGAAGAAGCATCAAGAGATGCTAAGGAGAGAATTCAAGTAGAAGCAAGCACTTCAAGACATAAAAGACATCTTTTTAGATGCACTTAATCTACCTACTCCTAAAGAGACCAAGCCACTAGTTGAATAGCTAACTGATATAGTGGAGAAGGTCAACAATGAAGACATTAACACTATTGCAAAACTTTTAGAATGATCTAAGAATAATTTTCACAAAAAATTCAATTAAAATGTATTTGGTAAGATAGCACTGACTAAAGTTGCATTTGTAACCAAGGTTGAGGATGTGAAGAAGGTACTTGAGAATATATTCTCATTGTACAGCAACTTGTGTGACCCTACACTCTTCACCCAAGAGACCAAACATCATATTCTAAGCTTGGAGAGAAATCTTAACATATCAGGTACAAGGATACCTCAAAACCTAGCTCAAAGTGAGAAGCATTTTAATACTTTGCTTCAATCACAAAGTCAATTAGTTGTATTAACAATAGAAGAGGCTAGCATAAGAGCCAAATTGACATGTATCCAGGCATCCCTCACTCCTCATATGGAGATACTACACAAGGAACTAGGTTATGCAGAAACTTTGCTAAAGAAAGACCCCAATCTTTCTACTCTAGATGGCCTAGTACACCTTGTTGTCGAGCTTGCCATCCAACTCAAGTCACTAGATGTTGTATGTGAGAATTGGGATGCGACTCTCAAGATAATACTAGAGGTCCATAATAATTTTTGGACAAACACACTATACATATATAGACCATTTGACATAAGTGTCAAAAAGGGGGAGTTATAGGGTAAAGGGGAGAATATCTTATGGGGGAGATAGAGTAGAGAAAAATGGAAGAGCTAGAAAAAAAAGGAGAAATACAATGCAGAGATATCAGCTATGAAAGAGCATATTAGATGAAAGAGTATAAGTTCATTTAAGTTAAAGAGTATCAGTAGAGACAAATCTACTTAGATGGAGCATAGATTTTGGATACAAAAAATGTATACTAACTCAAGGAGAGTTACAAATTTTGAGGTATATAGGTTATTGCAAAATTTTGAAATTTTGAAGTTTTGTATATAAGTTGAGTCATGGTTATATTATACTTGAGAAGATTAGATTGATTATGTATATTCAAGTATTTTTGGAACTCATGTCAAATGGGAGATTGCTCAAATTAGTTTTGAAGAGTGAGTGTCAACACACTTAAGCCATTTACTTAGTTCATGTCAAACTAGTAATGCATGTCAAGTAAAACATACAAATGTTAGACCATGTTGAGTTGCAATGAGTGTCAAGTCACTCTTGTGATGAGTCACTCTAGTGGCAAGTAAATAGTGGCTACCAAGTAGTACAGATGTCTAGTCAGAATAGAATTATAGTGTATGTCGAGCATCAATCACTACATATGTTGAGTGACACAGATTGGACATATTTGTTTGTAATGGCACAAACAACTATGTAAACCATTTTACAACCAACCTAAGTATAGATTATGATCTTTTGGAGATAAGAACGAATCTATATGTGGATTCCCTATGCAATTACATATAGCCAATCAGAAAAATGGGAAGGTTTAAGTGGTAATATGAATGAATCTTAGCTGTAGATTCATACCTAACCCTAAGTCTTCTAGTATTCTTAAGGAGGATGAAACCCTAAACTTCTTATGAGTGTGTAAGGGATTGAAGGAGAAGTATAGAGAAGTTTTCATGTGCAAATAGAGCATTCATGGAGACTTAGAAGTTATGGAGAAAAGATGAATTGTAGAATCGGTTAGAGAAGAATAGAGGATAGAGAGAAGGATATAGCATTGAGACATATGATCAAGAAGGATCAAGTAGACAATTATTTAGAGGTGATCTTTTATCAGGCAAGAAGTGCCAATCGCAGGATCTATTCTGAGAAATTTTAGTCAAATCTCTTAATAGAGTAGTCCTAGCAGGCTATATGAAATCCTTTAATAGGGTGCTTACTTTATTGTAAGTTGAAGTCCTCTAACAAGGCACACTTCTAACAAGGTGGGACTTAACAATATTTTTAAGCCTTTAACAGGGTAGGCCTTTCATGGGGTAGACCATGATTCATGGTCAAAATATTGTAACCTTAATTGGATACACTTTACAGCTATAGTAGTGAAGATTTGTGGGTGTCATCCCCACCCTAGTTTTACCTTCCCACTTGAAGGCTTTTTGGGTAATCATATCTAGTGCCAAATGTGTGATTGCTTACATGTTTAGATGATTTAGATGTATATGTTTTACATGTTATTTCAATTTATCTATTGAATGCATGAGATGGTTGTGTGGTGAAAAGTTTTACGGGTTCATGTTTTTAATTATTGATTCACCCCCCCCCCTCAGAAGTTTACTCTTTCTACTTATAATTCCAACAGTGATGAGCTTGTCGATGATGACCTCACACCATCATCATCAACATGAGGAGGCAACATTGACCTAACCTAGGATATCAATAGGCTACTCAAACTATGGATGGCTTTAATAATCTGAGAGCTAGCCTCTACAATGATATTGAGATGTTGCACTAGAGGGGGAGGGGAGATATCAATAGGGGGGACAAAAGTGCTAGCTTTCTTCCATTGGGAAAAAGGTCTATCTTTAGGAGCTCCTCCTCCTACACCCATGTTGTGCATCATGCTCCAATAGTTCACCTTGAGGTGCAACACAAATTCGGCATACAATTTTTTAATGAAATAGAATGGCACCTCTAATTTAATGTGCAGAGGTCTCTCAAAAACCATCCACCAATGATCCTAAAAGTTTGCATGCATAGCCTCATTTGTACACCATTTAATTGATAATTTGGGATTTATGTGTTCTACTGGTTTACTAGTTTTTGGGTCCACAAAAAGGTTAAACATATCATCTTTAGTTATATTTAGGGTTGAAACCTCATCATAGTCCAACCCATCATCAAACATGGCATGTATTTGCTCACACTAGTGAATAGCAGCACTTTTTTCATTGGTAAGTGTTTAAATATTATCCACTATGGTGTTTAACATGGATAACATGGGAGCCAATGCAGGTATATTATTATATTTGGTTTGTAAAACCCTCAATTCGGCAAGATTTTCAAATATCAAATCTTCAATTTTAGGATGGTTTTGAGGGGGTAGGGGATCGTTTAGTGGATGGTTTCAAGGGGGTATTGGATCTTTTGGTGGAGGATTATGAGGACCATTTTTTCCTAGCTCAATGTCATCATTTGGGTTAGCCATACCTATTAATTTGTGAAACACAATTTCTATTAAAAAACCCAAATTTCAACAATTTCTATTTTTAAAAAACCTAATTTTTAACAAATTCTATTTAAAATAACTAATTTATATTAAAATTCATTCAAATAATAAAAAATACAAAAAAAATTACTTGTATCCAATACTTGAAATGGAGCAGCTCAAACAAATAAACAAACCCAAAAATGAAATACCAAAATCACTCTCGAGTTTTTTTTTTTAAAATTCTATGTCGTAGGTTTCAGGCATCCAATTTTATATCAGAAACCTAATATGATATTGGGTACCTAATAATGGATTGGATACTTGAAAAGGCTTGGCCCAAAATTTTTTGCCTTGGTATCAAGATGGGTGGAAAAAAGTCAGAGCGGATTTTGAAACACTTTTAGAAGTTTTCAAACTTCACTTTTTTCATATTGCCACTTTTTGATACACCATGATCCTACACATACCCTATAATAATAATAAATATTTGAAATTTTTAAAACCATAAACATTATTAAAAAAAAACATTAAAAACCATACTTTTTACCTAAGGAAACATAAAATAAAACTTAAAACATATTAGAAATTTGGGAAAATTGTTGATATGCCTGAGCTAGTTGAATTGCTCATGAAGCCCTTCTCACTTCATAATTTCAGCAAGCTTGTTTCCTGAAAATGAGCAATAGATTCATTTTTTTGTAGATCATATAATTTTTCAAGTTTCGAATGAAATTGATCTGGCCAGATCTAGTTTGACTAGATTGATTTCGCTAGGAACCCTGTGGAGGTGGTTTCAGCCACATTTGGTCTCGCCAAAAGGTGTTTGGCCAGATTTGATCTTGTCAGATCATTAAAGTTAACCCAAAAGGTGACACAAATCTATGCTTTGACCCATATATATAAGTAGGAGATATTTTCCATAGCAAGTCAAATTGTGATATTGCCATCAGGATTTAACTCAAAAACTACATAGTTAAATCCTAATAGCAATATCATAATTTGACTTTCTCTGGAAAATATCTCCAACTTGTCAATTGATGAGCTTAAGTGGCTTTGTAATGAATGGTTCATAAGGCACAACACTTGGTGAAGATTTTTCAAAAGGGTTTGCAAGCAAAGTGGGTTTAACCATGGAGGCAACTTCGTAGCTAAGCACGCTCAAGCTGGAGTAGTACTGGGATGGGTGACCTCTTGGGAAGTCTTGGTGCTTCACCTTTGTGAGTATCACCTAGATCTAATGAGTGCTAAGTGTTCCATTTGTTCCCATGAGAGATGGATTCATGTTTGAATCACTACTCATGATATATTGGTCAATGAGTTTAACTCAAAAGCTGCACAACTAAATCCTGATAGTAATATCACAATTTGACTTGTTGTGGAAAATATCTCCTACTTATCAATTGATGAGCTTAAGGGGCTTTATCATGAATGGTTAATAAGGAACAAAACTTGGTAAGGGTTTTGCAAATGAGGTTGCAAGCAGAGTGGGTTTAACCATGGAGGGAACTCTATAGTTAAGCGCGCTCGAGTTGGAATAGTATTGAGATGAGTGACCTCCCAAGAAGTCCTAGTGCTTCACCTTTGTGAGAATCACCTAGATCTAATGAGTGAAGTGTTCCATTTATTCTCATGAGAGATGGATTTATGTGTGAATCACTACTCGTGATATATGGATCAATTAGTTTGACTCAAAAACTACACAGTTAAATCATGATAGCAATATCACAATTTGACTTGATGTGGAAAATATCTCCTACTTATCAATTGATGAGCTTAAGGGGCTTTCTAATGAATGGTTCATAAGGCACAACACTCAGTGAAGGTTTTTCAAATGGGGTTGCAAGAAGAGTGGGTTTAACCATAGAGAGAACTCTATAGTTAAGCACACTCAAGCTAGTGTAGTACTGGGATGGGTGACCTCCTGAGAAGTCCTTGTGCTTCACCTTTGTGAGCATCACCTAGATCCAATGAGTGTTAAGTGTTCCATTTATTCTCATGGGAGATGGATTCATGTGTGAATCACTACTCATGATATATAGGTCAATAAGTTTGACACAAAAACTAAACAGTTAAATCCTAATATAAATATCATGACTATATATATATATATATACTAGAAAAATAATTTTAATTTTAAATTAGTTTTTAGAAAGAAATATTTTGAAAACAAATGTTAAAAATATATATATGTGGTGTAGTTTTCTCTCTTATCTACACTTTAAAGTACAAGTTTTAAAAATGCAATGAATTCCTTTGTAAGAGTTAAATTTTATCTATCACATTTTGGTGAACCTAATACTTTTACACTTAAAAAAAAATATTTTTATAGAAAGAAGCTAGAAAATTTTAGTCATCATTATCTATATGTGATATTCAAGCACATATGATGATGTACTGCATGCTAAGTTGTGTATTACTTCCATTTAAGATTGGTTTATCAAATCATTCATGAGACAAAACAACTAAAAATTTATTAGGTTCCTTGATTTTAGGTTCCTTTCATCTGCATGTACTCAAGATTATCTTCATCTCCTTCCTACCAATTCTCTCCACCAACTTTTTCTATTTCCTATTACTGGGACCCTTCATATACTATAACACCTGAGCTATGTCTTCCATAGCCCATTAGGTTTTATCTTCCTTTGCTTTGCAACCATGCCCGACCTCTTTTTTGTTATTGACCTTCCTCTCTCTATCTTCTTCCTCTCATGCTTGATCACCCATTATTGAAGTCATTCTTTTTTCTTTTACCATTGATGAAACTGTATATGAGCAATGTTAGTATGCTAATAGAAACCAAATTTAAATAAAGCTTCTACAAACTAAACAAAATTCATAAACTTCAAGATAGACTAAGATGAGCTCTCAATTGAGAATATGAGCCATTAATGGGCTCTCTCAATGAGAAACTCTCTTGTTGAGTGGCTTTGTCTAAATAGATAGGATGTATGCTCAAGCTTATGCTTCAAAAAGGGCTTCAAATGGAGTTGGAATTTGGGTGTGAGTGTATGGTTTTGATGTAAAATGGCTTCTTAAAATGGCATTATGACTTTACTTCATGGATTGTGTTGTTTTGCAAAGGGGAAGGATCCAATTTATAGGCAAGAGGCTTGAGGGATTGAGGGCTAAGATGCAAGGATGGGAAAAAGCTCATGGAGGGCTCAGATTGCATGAGAGAAGAGCACATGGATTGTGCTTCCTTACAGCCAATCAGGGAGTGACACATGTCACAGGGTGAGAGGATGGAGGAAATGGGAAGGATGAGTCAACAAAGGAGGCTCAAGGGATAAAATTTTCATAAAGACCCTCATAATGGCTTGTAAGAGCAATAAAAGGGCTTGGAAGAGTCATTTATGGCCTAGTGGGCTTCATAAAGTTTTATGGTTGGGATATTTTGAGGGAGATGAGAGGAATTTCAACTTGGGCTTGATTAGGAAGGTTTTAAGCTTGCTTAGGCTTGTGCAAATGATTAGAGGATGGATTAGGATGGTTTAGGATTATCTTAGGGATAGGCAAGTGGATGACATTTAATGAGGGTGGGTGAAGGAGGAGATATTTGTTAACTTTGGCTTGGGTTAGTAAGTCTTAACCCATGTTTAGAGAATGTGACAAGGTTAGGAGGGGATTAGGATTAGGTTTAAAGACATCTTCTAGAAGAGTCTAGACTTTGGATGAGGATAAAGACTTTATAGAATAGTCTAGAATTTCCTAGGATGAGGATAAAGACTTTCTAGAAGAGTCTAGAACTTCTTAGGATGAGGATAAATTAGATTTTTAGGAAATAAATAAAGTATTATTTATTTCAAAGGTTTGGGTTGAGGAGATATTTATTAAAACTTTTTTAATAAACATGAGAATTAATATTTAATCTTAATTAAATATTTTGAGTTGGGATTAGGGGTAGGAAATGATGGGATTAGCCTTTAATCAAAATTAAAGAAGGATTAGAAGATTTTGGAAGAGGTTAGTGGTCTTAAGGAAATTGGCCAAGTTTTGGGCAAAAAATAAATTTTTTATTTATTTTGGGTTTTTTGGTCAATTTATTAATTAAATAATTAATAAATAAGGAAATAATGTTTAAATAAGATTTAAACATTTTTGGGAGGGATTCTTTAATTAAATATTTTTAATTAAGATAAAGGGATTTAATGGCATAAAAATAAATAAATTAATTAATAAATGATGATGTCATCAGGGACTTTTTTTCAGAAAATAAAAATATTATTTTCTAAAGGATTTTTAGGTGTCTACATTTTGCCCCTCTTTGATGTGATGCCGCAAGTGGCATGGCATCAAAGATAAGAAACTAAGATGCCCAAGGCTAGAGCAGAAGAGGAGAGATGCCAAAATGTATATGAGCAATGTTAGTATGCTAATAGAAACCAAATTTAAATAAAGCTTCTACAAACTAAACAAAATTCATAAACTTCAAGATAGACTAAGATGAGCTCTCAATTGAGAATATGAGCCATTAATGGGCTCTCTCAATGAGAAGCTCTCTTGTTGAGTGGCTTTGTCTAAATAGATAGGATGTATGCTCAAGCTTATGCTTCAAAAAGGGTTTCAAATGGAGTTGGAATTTGGGTGTGAGTGTATGGTTTTGATGTAAAATGGCTTCTTAAAATGGCATTATGACTTTACTTCATGGATTGTGTTGTTTTGCAAAGGGGAAGGATCCAATTTATAGGCAAGAGGCTTGAGGGATTGAGGGCTAAGATGCAAGGATGGGAAAAAGCTCATGGAGGGCTCAGATTGCATGAGAGGAGAGCACATAGATTGTGCTTCCTTACAGCCAATCAGGGAGTGACACATGTCACAGGGTGAGAGGATGGAGGAAAGGGGAAGGATGAGTCAACAAAAGAGGCTCAAGGGATAAAATCTTCATAAAGACCCTCATAATGGCTTGTAAGAGCAATAAAAGGGCTTGGAAGAGTCATTTATGGCCTAGTGGGCTTCATAAAGTTTTATGGTTGGGATATTTTGAGGGAGATGAGAGGAATTTCGACTTGGGCTTGATTAGGAAGGTTTTAAGTTTTCTTAGGCTTGTGCAAATGATTAGAGGATGGATTAGGATGGTTTAAGATTAGCTTAGGGATAGGCAAGTGGATGGCATTTAATGAGGGTGGGTGAAGGAGGAGATATTTGTTAACTTTGGCTTGGGTTAGTAAGTCTTAACCCATGTTTAGAGAATGTGACAAGGTTAGGAGGGGATTAGGATTAAGTTTAAAGACATCTTCTAGAAGAGTCTAGACTTTGGATGAGGATAAAGACTTTCTAGAATAGTCTAGAATTTCCTAGGATGAGAATGAAGACTTTCTAGAAGAGTCTAGAACTGCTTAAGATGAGGATAAATTAGATTTTTAGGAAATAAATAAAGTTTTATTTATTTCAAGGGTTTGGGTTGAGGAGATATTTATTAAAACTTTTTTAATAAACATGAGCATTAATATTTAATCTTAATTAAATATTTTGAGTTGGGATTAGGGGTAGGAAATGATGGGATTAGCCTTTAATCAAAATTAAAGAAGGATTAGAAGATTTTGGAAGAGGTTAGTGGTCTTAAGGAAATTGGCCAAGTTTTGGGCAAAAAATAAATTTATTATTTATTTTGGGTTTTTTGGTCAATTTATTAATTAAATAATTAATAAATAAGGAAATAATGTTTAAATAAGATTTAAACATTTTTGGGAGGGATTCCTTAATTAAATATTTTTAATTAAGATAAAAGGATTTAATGGCATAAAAATTAATTAATTAATTAATTAATGATGATGTCATCAGAGACTTTTTTTTAGAAAATAAAAATATTATTTTCTAAAGGATTTTTAGGTGTCTACATTTTGCCCCTCTTTGATGTGATGCCACAAGTGGCATGGCATCAAAGATAAGAAAATAAGATGCCCAAGGCTAGAGCAGAAGAGAAGAGAATGGACTGTGAGATGCCCCCTCAAGAAGGCAGTGGGGAGAGAAAGCGAGGCTTGATGGCTTCTTGAAAAGTACAAGAATCTTGGATGAGCAAGGAGACTCAGATTGGCAAAGAGAAGGGGCTGAATTAGCTCAAACTCTCACTATGGGAGAATGATAAAGGAGAATCAGATGCACAAGAGGAAGCAAGCTTAAGACTTTAGGGAATGTGGAGGATGAAGGAGCGGAGCGCTATAAAAAGGAATCTAGGATAGGGAGATGGATGAGGAGATTATAAAGCTGTTGCAATAGGATTTCAAAGAGTCAGATTGGCGGAAGATGGGTTTCGGAGATCCCTAGGACTAGGATTGCGGATCTTGAAAGATGAGGCTTGGTGGATTGATTTGGATTGGTGGATTCCTAAGACTAGGATTGTGGATCCCTAAAGCTAAAGGTGAGGAGTGATTCAAAGAGATACTGATGCATAAGTTGGGGTAGGAGAGACGGATGTTGGATATGGATGGGGGATAATGGAGATGAACGAAAACCATTGAAGCTTTTTGAGCGGGGGGATACTTCAAAGAGAAGTACCACCATGTAGTTGAGCACTAGATTTGCTATAGGACTATTGGTTAATTGCCAAGATTACCAAGAACATCAAGGCCTTTTCACCAACTATCCAGAAGACTGACGAATTGACTCAAAAAAAACATGCAAGGATTGCCCCAGTATCACACATGAATCTCAGAGGAAGCAGTGTGGAAACAACACTGGGTAACCCACAAGCAAAAAAGAAAACAAGAAAAAGACATGATCAAGACCTTACACTCTGATTGCCCCATTCATAGTATACCATGATATGGAAGATCATGGCAACCTTGAGGAGGGAACAAGGAGATTGCTTGGAAAAGATATTTCAAGACCCAACAGGGAAGAGTCCAAATAAAAAGAAAGCGAAAATCTAAAAGAGAACCGTTTGCCAACAAGATGGGTAGGACGAGGTACTAACAGACCAAGATCAGATATGAGGAAAGCTATATCCTGCAAGGACCTATCAGAGAGCACCTAAGCTGGTGGATTTGGATGAGTGATGCATCTGGCAAGCTGAACTAAGAAAGATAACACTTTGGTGATAGGAAATCTAGCTAAAGGATGCATTGGAATAGCTAACCAAGATGTACGATGGGTGCAAGATGTTAATCAAGGACGAACTGAAACGAACGTTGGATAGGTACAATGATACTAAGCTAAAGAGGATGTACAAACTGATGGACCAAGATATGTTACAAATGTACAAGTTTGTTCATGTTTTGGTTTTTGTGAGATGGAAATGTTTGTGAAGGATGGGATGTCTATAATAGGTGATAGGCGGATAGGTAGATGGTTTGCAAAAAGCTTAAGTAAAAATGGGGTTCTTTGAGTCCATGTGATAGGATACAAGCTAGGATACAAGATGCAGAAGCTAAGGATGAGTTGATAGCGTAAGATATGGATGTGCAAGGATGCATCCAATGATGATGATAGATCTGCGACCAAGGATGGGGACAATGCTAGGGTTGGTGGTAGTTGAGTTGATAGATGGTGCTAGAGTGAATGGCTAATGAGAGGATGACATTGGATTTGCATGAGGATAGCCTAGAGAGAGATACCAATGACAAGGGAGGATGGACAAGACAAGATCTCCAAGGAATATAGTGCCCCCAGTCAGAAGATGACATGCGAAAGGAGGTCTTACAATGGATGTGATAGGATTGAAGCTAGGATGGAAAAGCTGAAGGCGCTAGGGAGATGGATGATAACTGGGATGATGGGGTGAGGTTACAAAAGATAAGTAGATAGTGATAGATAAAAGCTAGAGGATGAAAGATAGGTGGATAAATTGGAAGATGGAGTTGGATGGCAAGATGTGACCAAAAGCATGAGGATGATAGGCTAAGCTGGGGATGGCTGGATTACGCATGACGCTTGTTTGCCAAGTTTTCATCATGGTACTTGTCCAAGGCGCTTGAATTGCCAAGTTTTCACCAGTGGATGCTTTATTTTTCTTTACTTTTTTTTTTGACTTTTTGACTTTGGACTTAGCTGGAATGATTTTGGCTTTCTTCAGCTATTTTGGCTTTTTAGAATTTTTCACTGCCTGTTAGAATGTTCAATTTTGTTGCTAGCTGTTGGTACACCGGATGTGTGATTTATGCAATAGATTGGATTAGATGGGATTGATGGTAGGAGATGGAGGGATGAAAAGGTTGGAAAGGAGCATGAGATGGGGATGCTTGCAAGAGCAACATTGGCACATGTTGGGATGGGTGTGAAAAGAGCATATGGGGGATAGATGGTAGATGCGGGCGTGATGGAGGATTTGTGGAAGCGTGCTTGGGGATATAGGCACCCAAGATGGAGTTAGGAGATGGGGGACATGAGTCACTGGATGGAGGATTAGCAATGATGGATGCCATTATGCGTTGGGTTTCAAATTTTTTCTTTAGGATCCACATGGTTTTGGATTTTCTTTTCATAGCCGTTTGCATTATTTTGCATTCTCTGATTGGATTTTTCCTTTTTGGAGTATGTCTTTTAGGATAGAAATATGATTGCCTAGGATGGGGATTTTTAGCTTTATGCATTTTGAAGTTGGCATTTACATTGCTGTGGTAAGCTTTGGGAAGATGGCTAGGAGAAGCTTTTGAGATGGAGAGGATATGGGAGAGCGTGTAGGGGGATGATGATGGATGATGTGCCTTGATATGTGCCTTTGTTGATCTTGCATAGGAATGGAGGGAATAGGATTTGAATGATGGCTGATAGGAGGATGGAGGATGGTAGATTTTGGGACATAGGGACCCAAAATGGATTTAGTGGATGAAGGGGGGATATGGTAGGTTGTTTTAAGTTGCAAAGATGGTGGAGGGGGGATGACATAAGATTTATTGAAGCAGTGATGGGAGGTTGGCATGGGGGGTTCAGAGATAGGCTTGGTTTGGGGGTGTGGTGTACCAACACCTTTAGATGGTGAGCCTTTGGATACATATCCAAGACCATGAAATCCTAGATTTTTTTGTGCAATAATAGACTTTCTGATTCCTTGCTCTTGTGGTCCTAAACCTTGACCTTGATAATGTCGTCGATTGAGCATTTGAACTAGCTGAGGATACTTTTTGCTTGTAGAAAATGGTGGAAGTGCTTTATCAGATGTACTGCAATAGGGAGATACTATTCTTAATTCTTCTACTGAGAGAAGGCCACTATGGATGAATGTAAGTGAACCAAGAGGGTATATTATAGATGGTGAAATAGCTTGGATAGGTGGTAAGATGGAAGCATGGAGTGGAGGAGATGGTGGGATAGGATCTCGATTTAGCTGATGGGATGAAAAGATATCCTGCAGTAGAGGAGGTATGGCTTGAGGTTTTGGAGATGGAGGGGATAGTGACTACACTATGGATGGAAGACATGGTATGATGATATCTTTGTTTATGCTTTGGGGGATGTCAACATGCTTTTGGGCAGGATCTTGATAGGATTGGTTTGGAGTGGATCGTGCGATAGGAGGTGAAGGGATGGACTCTTCAAAGGCAGCGGATGGATAGATGGGAGATTCAGTAGTGGAGATGGGTGAGTAGAAGATGGATGCATAAGGGTCATTATGGGAGATTTGGGAAATGCTTGGAGGTGATCTGTATAGGATTTGGAGGGTTTTGACAGATGGTGGGATTTTGATGCTTACGAGAAGTGGAAGGATTTTAAGCAATTTGATGGATGGTATGGGGATGATAGCTATGGGAGATGGAGGTGATATTATAGATGGGGAAGCTTCATTATTGACTACTTCACATGGTTGGATTAGATGGCATGGTTTATCGACTGTTGGAGGCAACTTTTCTTGTATTTCTTCTAGGAGATTCCTTGGAGACTCGTGTGTCGAAGGTGGAGGTGGATTGACAACAATAGCTAGTGTGATGGGGGTGGAAGATTGGAAGCTTGGTTGATTGGGTGATGGAGGAGAAGCTGGGATATCAGATGGCATGACTAGATAGTTTGGAATAACTCTTGGATTTTGGGGGATGGTTGGCGGAAGGCCTCTAAGACTCTCAAGATACTCATCATAGTCAACAAGATTTTCATCATCATTGGAATAGGATGTGGCAGGACCAAGGACAATGTGACCAAACTCATCATGATAGGTTTGGGATTTCATGTTTTGATGATGAGTTGGAGGGGGATGGGGTCTTGCATATGGATGAACGCGGAAGCTCATGGTTGGATTTGGATTAAGCATAGATTTTGAATTGGCTAATGAAATATTTCCTAGGGAGAGTCAAAGTTGTATGACAGACCTAAGGAGGATTGGCTGGAGACTTTTGGCTTTCCTGTGGATGGAAGACTTCAAGGGCATGTTGTCAAAAGGTGAGAGTTTTGTTTTACTATGTGCAAGATTTGGTGGTGGCTGTGTCAACTTGAGGATAGACTAATGATCCTATAGGCATGACACGAGATTGACCACTTGTGGATCCCAACCTTTAGCTCAAGGTGATGAGGGATACAAGTGACAAAGCTGGACTACCCTAGACAATGCTCTGTCAGAGGGATAACCTTGGTGAGATTGGTTGATTGGTCGGATTGATTGGATAGAAAATTCTAGCAGAATGACAACAACTCTCTAAAGGCTTGGGTGTGATTTTGGATTGGGTTGCTAGCTGGCTGGGGGGGATGATTTGGAGACACTTTGGAGTTGGGATTGTTCTAAAGCAAGGAACTAGATAGATTCGGTTGCAGCGGGGGAGCTTGGATGATTTTCTAATGAGGTAGTGACTACGCTAAGTATGCCTTGAGCTGGGAGATTTTTTCTTTTTTGGGATTTTGACCAAAGTTGGAAAACATTCATTCAAAAGCAATGAACAAACAAGCAGAAAAAATTTTGGAGCAAGCACGTCAAACACACCAACATCCTAGGAAGCTTTCTACAAGGATGAAATTTGTTATAGCTAGGGAGTCCTCAATATACGCAAGGTACATGAGGCCCAAATCCATAGATGAAAATAAAAAGATGTCACATAGCCAAGAGGAGCGGTAACCCACTTCTCCTCTTTCACTTCTCAAGGGTATAAAGTTCCTTGAGGCTTAGCCTGAGTGAAAAAATCTTGATCCCAAGAGAGGTGTCTTTCGATTCACCTCCTGATTCTTATACTCTGTCGGAACGCTAGAGTTGAGGTCATCCCAAGGGGTGATGAAATCCCCAAGAAGGCCTCCTAAAAAGTGTAAAACAAGACCACATACATGATCTTTGGCTTTAAAAGACACACGTTTATTCCAATTGATGATTTAGATTTTGTAAGCTATGATTGAAGACACTTGTGATTATGGCATACAATGTTCATTCCAATTTGACAGCATCGTCAGCATAATGAAAGTCGAGAGATCATCAACATAAGAAATGTGAGTGTCATTGAAAATGCATCCAAACCATGCAATGTTCATTGATTGTTAGGCATTCAAGATTGAGTGTGAGTTTTTTTTAAGCCCAAAACAAAGATGTGTGAAACTCGATTGCCAAGCGCGTGCCCAGAGGCCCTCCACGTCAAGACTTGTCCAATTTTTATGCTCAAATGAAGTGTGAGCAAGATTAATGAGCATTCAAGGAATTTTCTAACTTAGAAAAACCACTAAAGACCCAAGTGAGTGGATTTTGATCTTTGTGGAGCACTTAACATCCTCTTAGGTAGACCCATCCCCATAGATGGCGCTGAGATTGCAACCAATGGTTAAATTGATGGGTGATTAAAGAGGGTGAGTCCAACTACAAACTTACTCAAAGCATCTTTATTAGTTTTTATAACTTAGAAGATTTCAAAAATGTGGATTATTTTTATGCCCCAAAAGATGATTATTTGATCTATGGCATTCAAGATTGGATTTGTTGTTTTAATCATGCATTCATAAAAAAAAAAAACTTGATTTTAATCCATGGCACTCAAGAGTGATTTTAGCGACATGCATTCAAAGACAAGTGATTAAACATTCAAGTTTTTTCCTTTGAGCATTCAAGATTGAGATTTTGTGCGTTGTTTTAAGAACTTTGAAGTGCTTTGTTTTAACCTTAGATCATTCAAGATTTTTTTGGACTCAAAAGTGAAAATGACTCTTTGGACTTTGGTTTTCATTCAAGATTTTGTGTTCTAGTTTGCATATTTTAAGCCCAAAAATGATATTCCTAGATTGTTTTGATGCATGAAAAATCTAAGAAACATTCAAAATTTTGCAACAAGACATTTGTTTGGAACAAATAACAAAGCTTTTAGGACAATTTTTGGCAACCATTTAGGACTCTTAGTTTTCATGAGATTTTTAAAAGAACTTTAAAATATTTGCAAATGAGGTTCATTTTATCCTTGATTGATGCTTTGACTTTGATTTAGATTTTAGTGTGCACTTAGTGTTGATTTTGAACCTTTTGAAATGGAAACTTGAAGTTCTTTTTAAATTTCCAAAAATGAAGTGTTCCTAACTTTGTATGAATGCATCTAAAACTTTGATGTTGCAAGGATGCAAATGATTGGATTGGTTTAGTTTCACTTGTTCAAAGATTTTTTCTTTTTTGCAATTTTTTAATTTTTTAATGGATTTAAGTATGATTTGGGGGTTCATTTTAAGCACTAAAAAAAAATGTGTATGATTTTGCTTCCTTAAAAAAAAAAATGGCCAAGATCTCCCACAAGAAGAAGAAGAAGAAGTAGATGGAATAAGAAGAATATAGACAAGAAGAGGAAGAAGAATTCCAAGTGCTTTGTCCACCTATAAGCTTGAAAAATCTGCAAATACTATGAGATAGACTATGAGTTCCTTTGTCTTCTTCATGCTCATGTGGACCTACAAAACCAATTTATACAATCCTACCAATCACAAAAACAAGCAAAATTAGCAAATGGCATACAAAACTTGACTAAAAAAGCTAATGAAGATGACCCATGCAGGATCCCACCGGGCATGCCAAAATGTATATGAGCAATGTTAGTAAGCTAATAGAAACCAAATTTAAATAAAGCTTCTACAAACTAAACAAAATTCATAAACTTCAAGATAGACTAAGATGAGCTCTCAATTGAGAATATGAGCCATTATTGGGCTCTCTCAATGAGAAGCTCTCTTGTTGAGTGGCTTTGTCTAAATAGATAGGATGTATGCTCAAGCTTATGCTTCAAAAAGAGCTTCAAATTGAGTTGGAATTTGGGCGTGAGTGTATGGTTTTGATGTAAAATGGCTTCTTAAAATGGCATTATGACTTTACTTCATGGATTGTGTTGTTTTGCAAAAAGGAAGGATCCAATTTATAGGCAAGAGGCTTGAGGGATTGAGGGCTAAGATGCAAGGATGGGAAAAAGCTCATGGAGGGCTCAGATTGCATGAGAGGAGAGCACATGGATTGTGCTTCCTTACAGCCAATCAGGGAGTGGCACATTTCATAGGGTGAGAGGATGGAGGAAAGGGGAAGGATGAGTCAAAAAAAGAGGTTCAAGGGATAAAATCTTCATAAAGACCCTCATAATGGCTTGTAAGAGCAATAAAAGGGCTTGGAAGAGTCATTTATGGCCTAGTGGGCTTCATAAAGTTTTATGGTTGAGATATTTTGAGGGAGATGAGAGGAATTTCGACTTGGGCTTGATTAGGAAGGTTTTAAGCTTGCTTAGGCTTGTGCAAATGATTAGAGGATGGATTAGGATAGTTTAAGATTAGCTTAGGGATAGGCAAGTGGATGGCATTTAATGAGGGTGGGTGAAGGAGGAGATATTTGTTAACTTTGGCTTGGGTTAGTAAGTCTTAACCCATGTTTAGAGAATGTGACAAGGTTAGGAGGGGATTAGGATTAAGTTTAAAGACATCTTCTAGAAGAGTCTAGACTTTGGATGAGGATAAAGACTTTCTAGAATAGTCTAGAATTTCCTAGGATGAGGATGAAGACTTTCTAGAAGAGTCTAGAACTTCTTAGGATGAGGATAAATTAGATTTTTAGGAAATAAATAAAGTTTTATTTATTTCAAGGGTTTGGGTTGAGGAGATATTTATTAAAACTTTTTTAATAAACATGAGGATTAATATTTAATCTTAATTAAATATTTTGAGTTGGGATTAGGGGTAGGAAATGATGGGATTAGCCTTTAATCAAAATTAAAGAAGGATTAGAAGATTTTGGAAGAGGTTAGTGGTCTTAAGGAAATTGGCCAAGTTTTGGGCAAAAAAAAAAAATTTTATTTATTTTGGGTTTTTTGGTCAATTTATTAATTAAATAATTAATAAATAAGGAAATAATGTTTAAATAAGATTTAAACATTTTTGGGAGGGATTCCTTAATTAAATAATTTTAATTAAGATAAAGGGATTTAATGGCATAAAAATTAATTAATTAATTAATTAATTAATAAATGATGATGTCATCAGGGACTTTTTTTCAGAAAATAAAAATATTATTTTCTAAAGAATTTTTAGGTGTCTACAAAAACCACTTTTTATTTCCCTTTTTTAGTTTCAAGAACTGGCAACAAACTTTCCTTTTCAAGAATCGATCACCCCATTATTATCAGGTTCTTCATATTTTCCCACTATCTTGCCATCGGCTTTCATAGAACTGCCCGCTAACTCATTCTAACCAAAAATTGGGTTCCATATTGTCATTAACCATTATATTTTTAAATGACAATCATGTATGACCCCATTACAATATGAAGCTGACCATGTGCAAATGATCTTCTAAACTTGATTTGGATTTCCCAACGCTCTACCCCAACTCTTATAATGCACCTCCATCATTTTGGAAAATCTTCAATTCTTCCATTCTAGGTAACCTTCAAAATTAACTCCTAAAAAGCTAAAAATAAAATTTTACTTTCCTTATACTACAAAAACTTGACCTACCAATTAATCTTTGAATTTGGAAATGCCTATTCGGAGTTATTACAAAAAATAGACAAAAAATATGACAACTAAATTTTGGGGATAAAAAATGGCTTTTCTAGGACCTAAAAAATAAATTCTTCTGGGAATAATGGAGCTGAGCTGAATTTTCGGGCCATCAAACTCCCCCTTTTGAAACCACTATAAAAATTTCAGAGAAAACCCAGGGCCGAGTCAAAAGTTATGACTCTTAGAAGTTGATGCATCATTCTCCCCTTCTTGAAAAAAATGCAACTCTTGTAAGTGGTTGTCTGTGAATTGCTGCAATTTTAATGGATCTAATTGCATTACTACCCACTCATATAACCATTTACTCTCTCTTTCAGGTAACCCGTCCCACTATATCAGATATCTATTATGTTGGCCATGCCTTGTGGAGGTAGTCTATTTGTCAAAAATTTTGGCAATATTTTCCTTCTTCTTATTGGGAAGGTGATATTGACAATTCACTTCATGTACGTCATTTGTATCTAGAATATCTCCATGGAATGTGTATAAATCAAAAACATTAAAAAGGGGGATATCAAGATTCGCAGGTAAGCTAACCTCATAAGTATTAGCATTAATCTTTTTGAAGATTTTGCATGGCCCAATATTTTTATACTTAAATTTATGATGTGTCTATAGGAAACCATTCATGTCTCAAGTAAACCATCACCAAGTCACCTACAACAAATATTTTTTGTCTTCGAGTATCATCTATATCAATCTTATAGTTCGCATTACTATCCTATAACTTTTGTCTGAAATATTGTTGTAGCTGATGAATGTGTGGAGCAAAGGCAACTCCATTATCACTAACTCTGTCTTCCAAGGGAAGTGACACAAGATCTAGAAAATTTTGAGTATTTTGACCATAGATAATTTAAAATGGAGATTTTCTAGTTGATTTGTTAACAGAACAATTATAGGAAAATTTTGCCTAGGGAAATGCCAAGTCCCACTATTTAGGCTTCTCACCTACAATACAGCATAACAAACTTCCCAAACTCTGATTGACTACCTCTATTTGTCCATCAATTTGGGGATGATATGCACTAATAAACTATAATTTTGTTCCTAATTTCCTCCAGATAGTCCTCCAAAAATGACTCAATAACTTAGTATCTCTATCAGAGGTAATGGTCTTTGGAAGACCATGTAAGTGGATAACTTCTAAGAAGAATAGTTATGCTATTCTAGTTGCATCATTGGTCTTACAAGCAATAAAGTGGACCATTTTTTAAAATTAATCAACAACCACAAAAATAGAATCATTACTATGTTGAGTGTGTGGGAGACCCAATACAAAATCCATGCTCAAGTCAGTCCATGGTTCAGTGGGTACTGGTAAAGGCATGTATAATCATGTATTCTATGAATGTCCTTTAGCCACTTGATAGATTATGCACCTTTCCACATATTTAGTGATGTCCCTCTTTATCTTGGGCCAATAATATTTATATTCAACCAAGTTTATTATTTTTTCCTTTCCAAAGTGTCCAGCTAGTCCACCACTATGAAATTCCCTAATAATGTTTTCCTACATAGATCTAATTGGTAGACATAGTTTTTTACCTTTAAAGAGATAACCATCTTGTATTAAATAGTCACCTTTCACATGATCCAACTTACCAGAGGATAAAACCTTTAGCTATTCTACAATTTCCCAAAAATCATCATCAGTTTCATACAAGGCCTTAATAGCATCAAAACCAGTGACCTCAATTTACATTGTGGTTAATAGTGTAGTACACCTACTCAAGGCATCAACAACCTAATTTTTTTTTCTAGACTTATTTTTTAGTACAAAGATATATCCCTATAAGAAAGATACCCACTTGGCATGTCAACTATTCAACTTATTTTGTGTGTTGAGATATTTCAGAGCAATATGATCAGTAAATAGCACAATCTCATGTGGGACCAAATAGTGACTCCAGTGTCTTAATGCTTGAAAAATTGCATAAAACTCTAAATCATAGGTAGAATATTTCTTTTTGAATTCATTCAATTTCTCACTAAAGAAGGCTACTAGCTTACCTGCTTGGCTAAGAATAGCACCTATCCCAACATGTGAAGCATCAAACTCTACTTCAAAAACTTTTTCAAAATTTGGAAATGTTAATATGCGAGCTTCAGTTACCTTTTTCTTCAACAACTTGAAACTCTCTTCTACATCTGTTGTCCATGTGAACTCCCTTCCTTTGGCATAGCCTATTATAGGTGCTACAATAGTGCTGAAATTTTGGATAAACTTTTTGTAGAAAGTTTCCAACCCATGGAAACTTTGTACTCTTATTATACTAGAAGGACTAGGCCATTCTAGGATTGCTTTTACCTTTTTTGGATCCATCTGAACACTAGCTTGAGAAATGAAAAAGCCTAGAAAGGTCAAACTAGTTTGCATGAATCTACACTTCTTCAAGTTTTCAAAGAGCTTCTCCTTCCTTAAGACACTCAAGATGACCCTCAAGTGTTGTAAGTGTTCTTCCTTGCTCCTACTATAGATCAAAATATCATCAAAATAAACTACAAAAAACTTACCAATGTAACGTCGTAGCACTGTGTTCAACAATAGCATAAAGGTGTTAGGTGCATTTGAAAGCCCAAAATGCATAACCACCCATTTATACAAACCATCTCTTGTCTTAAATGTTGTCTTCCATTCATCTCCCTCTCAAATGTGGATCTGGTGGTAACCACTTCGGAGATCAATCTTGCTGAACTACTTAGCCCCCACTAATTCATCCATCATATCCTCTATCTAAGGAATAGGAAACCAATACTTAATGGTAATCTTATTGATTTCTCTGTTATCAGTGCACATCCTCAATGTGTCATCCTTCTTTGGAGTCAACAATGTGAGTATTGTTAGAGAAGATAGGGTTGTCATTGCACCAAAAGATCAACCTTTTAATGTTTGATACAACCAATAGTCTTATAGACCCATAGGAGATGGTTAATCCATTTTGTGAATCCTACAAGGGACATTGGTACACTACCAAAAATCCCCCTCCCAATGTCACTCACCATAGCTAGCAGGATTCAAACCTATGACCAAGCTCTAATACCAATTATTAGAAAGGATGGGGTTGCCAATGCACCAAAAGATCAACCTATTAATGCCCGATACAACCAATAGCCTTATAGAACCATAGGAGGTGGTTAATCCATGTCACGAATCCTACAAGGGACGTTGGCCCACTACTAACAAGTACTACACATGGACTCATGCTTTCTCTGACCAGACCCTTTTGCATTAGTTCTATTACTTTTTTATTCAACTTTGCATGTTGTGTTGAATTCAATCTATGGGCTTCTTGGTTAAGTAGAGTGGCTCTAGAAATAAGATCAATATGACATTGAATATCTCTTTTTGGTGGGAGACCATCAGGTAGTTTATTAGGAGAAACATCAGCAAACTCCTCTAGCACCTTCATTGCCTCGAGTGGCATCAATTTTTCTTGTTCTTCTCCTCTTTTTAGTACTAGTGCATAACAACATCCTGTTACTTTCATTTCTTTGACAACTTCTTTTACAAACAATATTATTTCATTCTTCTTTTCATCCTTAAGTGGTAATAGAACCACTTTAGAGCCATCCTTCCAAAATGTATAAGTATTTTTCTCCCCATCATGTATGACATTCCTATCATATTGCCATGGTCTCCCCAAAAACACATGGAAAGCATCCATAGGGATAACATCATGCCATATTTCATCCTTACAAAATTTTCCTATGGTAAATCTAACTAAACATCTTTTATCAATTGTTACTTCATTTCCTTTCTTAAACCATGCAATATAGTAAGGACGAGGATGCTTTTTGTATTATAAATTTAATTTCTCTACCACTTCTCTAGATACCATATTCTTGTAGCTACTTCCATCAATAGTAACTTGACATACCTTTCCACCAGAAGTGCATCTAGTTCTAAAAATGTTGGTCCAGAGCCATGAATCATCAGAGTTCTTTGCAAGTACTTCATCTTTTTCTAGAATAATCATTGATCTTCTCATCATGAGAATTTCTCCCACATCTGGTGAAACTTCTTGCTACTCCTCTTTTGGCTAAACCAAGTTCACTATGGGTTGTCTTCCTTGATTTATTTCAAATTTTTTATAATTTGAGCATTCAAAGGCTCTATGTCCTTCTCCACATCTAAAATAGGTAAAGGGCCTTCATTGGTTTTCCCATCCTTTTCCTCTACCATAACCTCATCTTTGCTGAAATCCCCTTCCTTTCTTGTTTTGCAAGATCTTGTATGGAATCTATATTTCTTTCAAATCCTTGGGAGGATTCTCCTCAGCTATAATTAGAACCTCCTCGAAATGGTGTTGAGGTGCCACTTCTTCCTCCTCTATTCCTTTGATTGTACTATTGATTCAATTTTTCTTTGGCCTTTAGGGCTAGTTGGTAGGCTTCTTCCATACTACTAATACGATGCATGCTCAACTCATCTTGGATAGAAAATTTTAGGCCATTTATGTACCTAACAGCCATCTGCTCATCATCTTCTTGATGCTCCATTCTCATTGATAACTTATAGAACTCGTTTGTGTACTCTTGTACAAGGAATAAATTTTGTTTCAAATTCTGGAACTTGCAAAAGAGGGTTTGTGAGTAATCCATGAGTGAGAACTTCTCCTGTAGCTTTTTCTCTATCTTGTTCCACGGGTTCATTCCTTTTGGAGCTGATCCCACCATATCATTGCATGTCCTTTTAATTTCATGCATGTGAAATTTGTCTTCTTTTCCTCTACCATAGGCTTTCATTCAAAAAAACTTCTCATCTCATTCAACCAATCTATCAATTCTTCTAGCTTAAGACTACCAGCATAGTCTGAAACTTTGATCTTGATCCCATCATTCTTTCCTTCTAATGGTCGGAGTACTCTATCTTCATAGCTCAGTTCTTCCAACTGTTCTTTTTCATTTTTTTCATTCTCATTTTCTTCATTCTCTCCTTATGCTACTAGTATTCCTTAATTATCCATTCACTCATGCAGTCGTTTGATCTACCTCTACATATCTAGCATAAATATTTGCATTGGAGTGACACCTCCCCTTCCTCTTCATCTTCCTCTTCCTCTTCTTCTTCTAGCCATCTTCTCACTTTGATACCAAATGATGTAGTACCCAAATAGCTAGTTACAACAATGGATTCTACAAAAGGGAAATACATACAAAAACACATAAGCAACAATCATATTTTGAAACTCGAATATCTTCCATTAACCAACCTCCTTCTACATTTTTTTTTCTGCATCTTAAATAACTAAAAAATCTCTAAATTTGAAAAAACAAAAAATTACGTTTTTTGGTAAATTTTCACAAATCTTCAATTTTGCCATTTTAGGTAACCTTAGAGATTAATTCCTAAAAAGATGAAAATAAAATTGGACTTTCCTTATACTATGATAACTTGACCTACCAATTAATCTTCAAATTTGGAAATGTCCATTCGAAGTTATTACAAAAAACAAACTCTAAAAAATAGACAAAAAAATGACAACTGAATTTTGGGGGTCAAAATGGCTTTCTTGGGACCTAAAAAATAAATTCTTCTAGGCACAATGGAGCTTAATTGAATTGTCGGACCATCAAACTCCCCCTTCTGAAACCATTGTAAAAATTTGAGAGAAAACCCATGTCTGAGTCAAAAGTTATGACTCCCGGAAATTGATTAATCAAATAGTCATCCACTTGTATTCCAATAGTCAGTGTGTTTAAATGACTATTGTGACATTTGTACATAAGCATTGATAATTTTTTAACAACTATTGAGATATTTATGTATAAAAACTGTCAAATTTTAAGGTGTGTTGAAGTATATAGTTATTGAAACGTCTTTAAATAGATGTAAAATGCCACTTTGAACACATAATAGATCTTACAACATTACTACTTAGAAAAAAACTATAACTAATAAATATTACTTAATAAACTATAACCTATAATATGCATCCGTTCATTCAAACTTTGAAAACTTAACATTTACAAATAAAACAAGAGTTGTGTGATATAGCTAGAGTCTCTGCCTTGTGTAATTGACTAAAATGTATAGTAAATGTGATTTAAATTTAGAAGCTATGCAAAAAAATTCGAACATTATATATTACCCACATTGTCTACCTATTTTAAAGTGGATAGGATAATAAGTAAGTTTGATTATTTTATTCTATTTTATTTTCATGTGTAAATTTGAGATAATGTAAACAATTGTTTAAATTGTTTAAAACATTATTCAGTGAATTCTAAATTTAGTTTATCAAGAAATTTGAAATTTATAATCATTTAGTATTATTGTTTTTAATAAAATATATTTCATTAAAAAAAAATTTATTTGCAAATCTGAAGTAAAAAGAATAATATGAAGTTTAAAATTATAATAGTTTAATAAGTCAAATGAAAATTGAAATATTAAAAAATAAAAGATAATTTCGTACAATACAATTATGTAAAATTTTAGTTTGTATTTTTAGACAATTGTTAAATAGTTCAAAGTAACTAATTAATTAAAATTTTAAACAATAATGTAGTATATTTTTAATATCATTAATTATTTAATTAAAATTTAATTTTTAAATCAATGTATTTTATTTTTTTATTTTTTATAATTTATTTTAATATAGATTTTTAAAAGCTTTTAAATATTGACACGACTAATTAGTTAGGGCAAAGGAATTATTGGTATTGAGGCTTTAGAACCAAGAGCCACCAAGATGCACAAACAATAAATGAACTCATTTAATGCACTTTTATCCTACCTTGCCAGGTGGTTGATTTCTAGATTTTTTTCTTTTTGTTTAAATTTTTTAACCGTGTAGCCTCTGGTGAAAATGTTATCAGCCAATTAGAAAAGCAGAATTTTAGCAAACAAATAAATTATTTAAATCAGAACATTGAAAACCTTATAGATCTCCAATTTTGTGCTTGAAAATTAACAAATAAATTATTTAAATCAGAACATTGAAAACCTTACAGATCTCCAATTTTGTGCATCCGGGAACATTAGTTCCCTGCCAGGGACTAACAAATTATATTATTTTTAATTTGCATCATCCTTAAGTAAATAACATCCTTTGAATAAAAGCGAAATATTGAGTTCCTTGCACCATTATTTTTATAATCGAGATTTCAGAGACGATGATGTCAGATTTCAACTAAGGTTGAAGACAAATCCGTCAACTTTCCCCGCATAGTGCGCGTAGTTGTTAAATGTAACGTAGTATTCGAAGGAGACGTGCGGACAAATAATACATTTTATTCTAACAACGGATGATGTTTCCACCTCAACAACTATCATATCTGATCACATCTTTAGGCACCACGCCTTCTATTTCTTCCTGTTCTCGATTATGTGAGAGGAGGAGAAGCCGAAAGAGGAATGGATCACTTGGCATTGAAGTGTTTGAAACGATTGATTCTAGTTCTTGTTATGCTTGTTCTCCATCGCAACTGTGCTTTATTAGTTGCAGGCGGAGACAGCATCTCTCTGGGGGCTTCTCTGAGAGGAAACCAGACCATCATTTCTAAAAATGGTACTTTTGAATTGGGATTTTTTAATCCCAATGGAACCACCAACTGGTATGTTGGTATGCCCATCTCTCTGATAAGACCGTCATTTGGGTGACTAATAGAGAAACTCCCATTAGTCTCTGACTTGCAAGGGGAAGCCATTTGATCAAGTAATGATACTCAGCAAACAGGGGCATCCATGGCTACCATACTGGACTCTGGTAATTTTGTTATTTTAGATCCCCAAAACACTTCTGAGACCGTGCGGGAGAGTTTTGCGCACCCCACAGATCATTTCATAATGAATCGTATTCATAAATATTGTGTATTTTAACGTTATGTTTAGTAATAATATTCAATAAAATTTGTTAGAATATTAGTATTGATGTTTCTTATTTAAAACATTTTTTTTTAATGAAATCGTGGTATCAATGTTAGTAGGATACATAGGCTCACTTTGTTAATATTTTTTTCTCTTCTTGCTATAATTTATTTCATATTCAATAATCTTTCAATAACTTGTCTAATAGGAAAAAATGTGCTTTCCCCTCATACATATGAGTTTAGACTCATCACACCAATGTAAAGATAAATATAGTTATTTTAAGTATATGTTCATAATAGCACAACTTATTATATAAGAATAGGCTTGAGCTTGAACTTATGGCAAACCTTGTTATATTGTTTCCTTTCCCAATCTCACACTTAAGCCAAAATGGAACATTGATTATTGATTCCATGTGAATTGACACCAAAGTTTAATAATTAGAGAAAGCACTAATTTAAATTTAAGTGAAGGATATCAAAGAGCTTGAAAATCATTATATGTTATAAGAAGTACTAGAGTATATAGTATTAGATCAATAAATTATCCACAAATGGACAAGGGTCTAGGTTAATTGGAAAGACATTCTTGCAAAATGTATTATAAAGCATGCCATGCTAGCACCACTTGTTACATTAAATTTTTTATCTAATGTGTTGTAGGTTATAAGGGGGATCCTTGATTCTCATAGTTCAACATTTTTATTTGTAAGTACCAAATTTAGGCATTCCACATTTTCATCCCTCTTCCAACAATCTTTCTAAGGTGATTGAGGTTGAGGTTTATGGTATTATAAAGTCTTTACGCATCATATTTTCCTTTATCAAAAAAATACATTATTTTTGTACATTATTTTTACATTATTATAATTAAATTAATTAAATTGTCTCACATGAAAATAGGACATGCAGTTTTCAGTTGGCATAATATGTCGCGTGCCAATTCTTTGTGAGGCATATTTCATTTAGATATCTATAATGATTTTTTTGATGGTAAGAGCTAAGAATAAAGGATTTATTTTAATGTTAACTACTACCTATTGCTAAGTATTTGAAACCTATAAACAGATCTTTTGAATAAAGCATGTTGTGATGAGTTATGGTATATCTTTTTTAAGGTTGGAGTTACATAGCATTCCTGAAGGTTGTACACAATAAGGGGCATGCAAATTAGTGCTTCTATTTTAATAAGATTTTTTGATTTATGTGATCATTTTTTGAACAATTTTTTGTCCATCATATTAGCACTTGCTTTACAGTATCATTTGTCGAATCTTGTAGTGTTTTTTCCTAAACAATAATACTTTTATATATTTAGCTTGTAAAAAGTTGCAAATCTCCATTCATAATTTAGGTGATACTTTTGTAACCACTTTAGTTTTCATTCCTCTAGTATTTATGTAGGTTCATTTGAGCATTTGCATCAATGTTTTCCCTCTCAATTTCTCTATTCCTTGTCACTAGCTATCATTTAACATCAACTTTGCATTAATCATGTGTTATCCTTGTTATTTGTCATGTTTGAGTGTGATTCATTTTGAAAATAGTTTGCATACATATCTATGTACCACACATTAGTCCTCCAACATCCTTGAAGGACTAGAAAAATTATAAATTTACATATTAAGGCAACCAAAAATCCTCAAAAAATATGCAAACTATCCTGATCCAAACATAAAAGAAACTTGAAATCAAAAGACTTCAAAAAACTAGAAAATCCCCTTCAAGTTGAGCTCATATGCTCTCCTTAGTCCTCCATTAAAAATGTGGCATGTTTCTCTTGAATTTAACAAAGTGTACCTATGATATGAAGGAGAAATGACAGTGGCAATGGTGAGAATACTAAGAGAAAGTGGTTAACCAAACTAAGGCACAAGAGGTTCAATTTATAAGTTTGAGAGTAATAAGTGCATTAATTAGTAGGAGATGTGTAATTGGGATGATTATCATGATTATGTTAATTTGGAAGCACAAAAGGTATGCACAAAGCAATGCACAATTAGAGGAGAAAATGGGAAAAGAAAGAATATTCAAATTAGTAGAGAAAAGATGGGAGAAATGAGGAGACAAATTAATAGGAAATCATGAAGCACAAATTGAGGAGATGAAAAGAACAATTAGGGGGAAGGCATCACAGATAGATTTTTTAATTTAAAAACTCATAAATCCATCGAAATTAGAAAATAGGAATTTAGAAAATCCTCAAGTTCATAGAAAGAGAACAATTGATTAATATTAATTAATTAATTAGGAGAATTTAGAGAAAGGGTAATTAATAAAATAAAATGATTAAATGATTAGGGGAATAGGAGTAAACTATGGGTTATTACTTCAATAAGGAAAATTAGTGAATGATTAACCAAAAAGATGATTTAAATGCACACTTAATTTGATCCTAATGATTGTGATGAAGATTTGAATTATTATTTATGATATTGAAAATGATCAAAACATGATTGAATTGCTTGAATAAATAATGCTAGATTGGCTAACAAGATTTGATGACATGTCAAATTGACCAGACAAGGATTGATAATGTATGAAATTAATAAACTTTGTAAATGACATAAAATTGATATGGATCTATCATTAAGATTGGTTGGTTTAATATCAATAAACAGTATCAATATTATTAAATTAATTTGGATAAGAATAAGGATTTAATCAAACACTGAGCGACTCAACAATGTCAATCATTATGTTGATAATTAATTAGGTTGACAAGGCACTGAGGACTTAACAAGGAAATGACAATGAGGGAACTGATGTTTAAAAATATACATTAAGCTTTAAATATGTGTAATATATATTAAAATGCATATTATTTTAATAATAAAATGAAAGAAAGACATTAAAAGGAGGAGAATAGTGAAAAAAAGAAGACTAGGGAGATTGAACAATCCTTTTTTTTTTTTTTTTAAATAGTGTCATATATTTTTAATACTAATAGGAGTCATGATAATATATGCATCGAATATGGGAGAAGTGTATATGGAGTTTAGAGAAAAAATGGAGTGAGGGTTGATAGTGAGAGGTTGTGCTTAGCTAGGGCTTTTTGAATTTAATTTTATGGTTTGGCATTGTTCTCAATAAATTCATGAGTCCAATCATAGGAGTAATGGAGTAAAGTCTCTTTTAGTTATATTTTAGTTGATTGTAATGATTAGTCTTTTAGATGTATTCTTCATTTATTTACTTTTCTATTTGTCAATCTATCTAATTAATTTTAACTTCAACTAATATACACATCATCAATTAATTTGCATATTGTAATTTATTTTCTTAACCATATAAATTTCAATTTGTATATCACATTAAATCTCTAATTTGTGAAATTGTTTCAAATTTTTTTTTTAATCATCTATCATATCAAACAAATAAAGTCAATATGTTTTTTTGATAATACAAATTTAGAGCATAGTTGAAAAGAAAAGAAAAACTAGTGAAACAAGAGTTATACACAATTATAATCCTTGCCTAAGGTGGGGTAGAAGGAGGATGTGTGTTCAACCAATAATATGATGGGCTTTTTTTGAGATGACATAAGAGATGCTCTTTAACCTAGGCATCTAAGACAAAATTTAAAGCACAAGGAGGGTTAACAAGATATAAATATTATTAAATTAAAAAATGAAAAGCTCTTCAAAGAAAATTGGAAAATTTAGCCACATAGTATGAGATTTGAGGAATAAGAGATATTATTTGGTCTTGTTATCTTAGTGAAAATGTACCCCGAGAAAATCTTGTTCCATTGTCCACAATTATTAACATCTAAAACTTCATAAAGAATACAATTTTACATCCTCCATCGTCATCTTGTTGAAATTAAGGATAATGAGATTTTCTCCAATACTTTTTAAACCATTTATTAAAACATTTTTCACATTATCCACAATAATCACTAGCACTTATTGAGATTAAGAATCATGAGTACCTATTCTTTTTCACTTTCTATTAATCAAACAACTTTCACTACTCTTAGCAGAAAACTTCATGGAAGTGTGTTGCCAACAATCCTTTGGTCATTGCATTTTTATTTGTTATAGAGATATTTGGTACTAGGGTAAGAAGGAATTAACTTACTTTTATCCAATTTAGCAATAAAATTTATTGTAGTAAAAAATCATTGTTGGTTTATGATTGACTAGGTCTAAGCCAATGATATCCATGTCCACCCTAGTAGTAGCATCTTAAGTTCCATCACCAATGCCAAGCACAATTGAACCAAGGCTTTTTCACTTAGAGCTTCCAACAATGTTCTTGAAGCATCCACCTACTATTTAAAAGGGAAACCTATTGGGTGGAAGGGATGTTAACTAAGTCAACTATGTAGGCCTAAACATTAGTCAACACTATGGAAATCTAGAAAGAATATTAATAGCCTAGAAGAAGTGAATAAATTTTCTAGAAATCCACATTACAAGGGAGAATTCAAAGGGAAATAGTGTGTGAAGAAAATTGTGGTCCAAATAAAATTCAAGTAATGCGATGCCTCCATTGTCATGTCATAAATATGTCACTATGCACAAAATGAAGAAAATTTTAACCACAAGCAAAATGCATGCAATGCTTGTCTATGAATTAAGCATCAAAATGTAAATGTTCGAATCATAGTACTACCAGTTATTTCTTTTTAGATGAGGTAGAAAGATCTTTTCTTGATAGTTTTGAATGCATAAAGTAGATTTATTATATTCATTCATTATAAAATTGTTAGTAATAGAATTATGCTCATTTTGTTTAGTACTCACAAACATGATGAACATCAAATCCACAAGAATAAAAGATAGATTATGTTGAGATCCTCACAAAGGCGTTAAAAGTTTAAAAGGTGGCATTGGTATCCTCTCTTTATTATTTTTAATAAAACTTATGTTAGTACTATAATTTTACTAATATATAAGGAAACAAAAGTAATAGGATCAATATTTTAATAGCTAGGCTTGAGAAATGTTATCTAAATTTTGGAATATCTTTGAGAATTATAGATCAAGATATGGATTATAAGTTATTGTAATTTAAAAAGGGAAGATAAGGAACAAGGTGGTGGAATAGTCCAATGAATTAGAAGTATGATTGGTCATGACAATCATAGTTTTTTCCCTTAAAGAAAAGATGACCCTTTATTCTATGACTATATCATGTAGCGCGAAGATTATGTTTCCTAGAAAGAGAAAGAAAGAAGACACAAATATAAGAAGAATTGGTTGATGTCTCCAATTATTTCCCCCATAATTACTTGGATATTGACAATACTCTATGAATTACAAAATGAGATTGTTCCAATTAAGAAAGGGTTGGCATAAATACATTAAACTATTGTAGGTTATATATTTACAAGAAAGATTCTACAAGATTTTTTATTGGGAGAGATTCTAGCATATATCTAAGGTAAAGGGAAATATATTTTTAAAAAATCTCATTAAATTATTTTTCCAATGTGCTTGAAGTATTCCTCTTGTGTTTTGAGTAGGTGAGATATTAGATCAACTGAAAGGAAAGTACCGACTAATCACAAATTTCATTTTATTATATTTAGAGACACTTAATTTCACTATGGTTTACTTTCATAAGGTATATTGATCTAATAGATCATCTAATATGATCTATAAGTGATATAAAAATCAATGCAAAAGTTCATTTAAATTGTTTTCAACTCAAGAGACATCACATATTATGTTTAAAGAAATCAATCTATTAAGTTAAATCACTTACCAACACTTGTCTAATCTCAAAGCCAGCTAACACATCCTTCAATGGAAACATGAAAAATATTTTTATATATCTTTAAGTCACTAGTTGAGCTAGCACAAGAGAAAGGATTTACAAAACTCTTGACATGTGATTTCGATGATGGAATGTTTTCTGTATGGGGATAGGATGAACCATAGGAGGTGCATGTAGATAGTACATGCCATGTTCAAGTCACAAATATTATTTTTTTAGGTCTATGTGAAATTCTCATAGCTCTAAATAAGCAAAGTAAGAAACCAGTGACTTGGATTGCAAAATGTATCTAAAAAAATAAAAATAACCAAATATTAGACTCTAATGTCCAACTAGAGAATTATCTCACTCTTGTGATACAAGTAATGAATAACTAACCAATTTTTATTGAAAAAACATCGTTAACCCATTTGATTCAAGGTCCATTTCCATTTAAGATACCTTGTTTGATGATCTACATATTGCAATCAAATGAATGTAAGTTAGTTCACTAAATTAATATGGACAATGCTGAAAAAAAAGATGTTGACATCATTTAATCCTACAATTGAAACTTTATGTGCAACTCAAGAGCATGGAAAAACAATATGAATGAAAAACCCTCCCCTTCCAGCCCAAATTTGATCATCCTAGCATCTACCTCTTAGTAATGATCACCTTCATTCCCCCTGTGATGAGTTTTTTAAAAAAAATGTTACTCACTACTTCCATTAATCACTAAAACCCTCCCCCTCTTATTTGTTCATTGTTCCATTAGATGAATTGAAATGACCACTACATATGGTTAGAAGTGGAAATTTTTCAAAGCCAATGAATGACCAAGAGGAGAATAAAATTAGTGGACATGAAAAAATATTATGATGATTTTTATTTACTACATTCTTGCAAAAACCCCAAACTCACAAAAGAGATAGGAACTGCCAAGCCATAGCTTTATATTGAAGACGTTTCTATTATTTTTGTGAATCAAACAGAATGTTGAAAAGATCTCAAAATGGGTATGGAAAAATGGCTACCTTCAATTGGCAAAGATCTTGAGGACACATGCCAAAAAGAAAAAAACTATAGACAATGTGATCATTATACTTGCAATTGACTACCTTGACATCATTGTTATGATTGGCACATGCCATTAAGGCTTCCAAATTCTTCCTCAATGAATTCAATTTTCCTTGTCACAACAAATAAATTTAAGACTTGCATGCATTCAATGCCTAGGGTTTCACCTTTAGAGATCTCACAACTAAAACCAAACCAAAATCATACGAGAAACTTTCCTACCTAGTGCTATGTATTTTACTACTTTATTTTGCTCTTTCATAGGTATGTGTAAAATTTTGTGAATATTCAAAATAATACAATACACGTACTAGAGAAAAGAAACACTATGAATGACACGATTATCACCCATACAAACTGTCATGTTGTACACCAAACTACCTTAAATGATGTCATAACTCTCTTGTTTCATAGAGAAGACACATCCATAGAAACTAATTCCCATACCCATAAATATTTTCTTTAATACTTCCATAGGGCCCCGTTTGGTTGGGGAAGATGATTTTTTGACATAACCAGGTTATCTTATAACCAGGTTTTCGAAAACCTGGTTTTGTGGTTTGGAAAGCCAATGGTCCGTTTGGTTGACACGGAAGATGAATATACTGTGGACCCCACAATATTATTTAAAAAACTGTCATAAAATTCAAAACCTGGTTTTAATTTCGAATTCCACCTTTTTGTTGGAAGAAACTTCTTCCAATTTTTGACCAAAATTGGAAGATGAAATTGAAAACCAGGTTATAATTTTAACCAACCAAACACCAAAGTTTTTTTGCAAAACCTGGTTTTGCCTCTGATAACCCGGTTTTGGCCCTCATCTTCCAGCAACCAAACGGGACCTAGAAAAAACAAAAGATTACCCAAGAAAATAGTACCAACAAATAGAAATTATATTTTTTTTTTTAATAACTTTAGACATTTATAATAGAGAGCATGGTTTTCAATAATATCAGTATTTATATTCTTAAAATTACTAATATTTTACAAAACAACGCTCGACAACAAACTTTAACTAAGAGTCGGAACTGCTCTTTCGACAACTAACTTTAACTACTAATCCGAATTATATGGTTATACAACTCGGAGAACTCGGCAATTGAACAACCGCATGTGGATTCTATTCAATGATCATCAACGAGTGCTTGCAGGGACTTTTTATATTGTTCCACGTCACCCTCTGATATGCCTTCCAACATCCTCACAACCTGGCCCATGGTCGGCCTCCCATTCTCGTCTTCTTGAATGCACAGGATGCTTACCACCACTGCCCTTCTCACCTCTTCAATATCCGCCTTGTCTACGATCCTTTCATCCACAATACCCATCACGTTCCCCTTGTGAATTTGAGTCGCTGCCCACGTCGGGAAGTAGTACTGAGATTCCTGCACACTCAAGTCAACATTTCGTCGACCTGAGATTATTTCGAGCAGTGTCATGCCGAAGCTGTATACATCCACCTTCACTGTTATTGGCACACCGGTCAGCCACTCGGGAGCCAAATATCCTCTCGTCCCTCTTGTTGTAGTCAGCACTCTGCTAAAATCCCTGCCAACAATCTTTGCCAATCCGAAATCAGCTACTTTTGGAGAGAAATCTGCATCCAGAAGAATATTTTCTGGCTTGACATCACAGTGGATGATGGAATCTCTGCATTCTTCGTGGAGATAGAGTAACCCTCTTGCAGTGCCCAGAGCGATTCCAAATCTGGTTTTCCAGTCTAATACCCTGTCTTCTTCTTTGGCCTTTGGAGACAAGAAAGCGTTGAGAGACCCGTTTTGCATGTACTCATAAACAAGCATTCTATTTGATCTCTCCGCGCAGAATCCTCGTAGCCTTACCAAATTCACATGATGTATGTTCCCAATGGTGCCTATTTCCGCACGGAACTGCTTTTCTGCTGGTCCAGAACTCTCTAATCTTTTCACCGCCACAAATGTATTGTCTGGCAGGGTTCCTCTGAATACAGAGCCAAATGCCCCCTTTCCCAACATATGGGTGAAATTATTGGTTGCGATTTTGAGCTCTCTGTAGGTGAATGTTCTCAACGTTGTTGGTGTGTCATAGTCCTCGACTTTCTGAAGAAGCCTGCTCCGCTTGCGTTGAATAAACCATGCAGCAATGAACAAAGTAACCAAAACGGTAACACCCACAGGAATTGCAATATAGAGTGCAACTACTCTGCTTCTGCTGCTGCTCCTTCTACCTGTTTTGGCTGACAACTGTGACACATCACAAGCAGCCAAGCGAATAAAGAGGGATCGGCCCTGCAAGCCTTCAAGAGAAGAAACTTTAGTCTGCAAGCTTAACAGATCGCCAAACCACAATTTACAATCAGCCGGATTTGAATCGGTCAATGCAAAAGCCGTGCAGGAACAGTTGTCGAGACAAGCAGTTTTGCATCCAGGTACAGTAGTCAACTCTGAGATAATTTGAAAAGGTTCTTCACCAGACAAGGACTTATCACTAACTTGGAGGAAACCATGAGTGGTGCTTATACCGCCAGTGCCATTGATGGAAGAACAGTTCAATGGAGTATCTCGAACACAGCCGCTTGACCACCACTCGTTAGAACTCCAGGAAGTGGCGTTTGTTGGGTGGAAGCCATCCATACATCTGCATAACTGAACGTTTTCTTGGGTGAAGCAGACTCCATAAGCTCCGCATACACCGTACATGCCGCAATCTGACTGGGGCCACGTATAAACTAAGTTCCACTTATTATTAATCAAAAAGTAGAGCGTAAACTCGCCCTTGAAGTTGATAGCAGCCCTCCCCGTCGTCGTCGAACGAGCTTTGGGTGTAGGATGATATCTGAAGTACATATTTGTCGGAGAAAACTCTACCAATTCCATCTCAAAGTACGTATCAGATACCGCTTGCGGCATAGTGGAGTAATATTTGCCATTCCAGTCTCCCGAGGTGTAATACGAAACACCATTTTTGTACATCAGAACAAAGTCCTTCTTTCCCAGAGATGGATTCAATTGGAGAGAGAAAGGGCCAGGCGCCGGATCCACCGAACTCTTCCACGCGGTTACTCTCAACCCTTTCCAGAGCTTCATGGCAGGCATGAAATGATCTGTGGGATTTGAAAAACTCTCCCACACAGTCTCAGAACTGTTTTGGGGATCTAAAAGAACAAAATTACCAGTGTCGAGTATGGAAGCCATGGATGCCCCTATTTGCTGAGTATCATTACTCGACCAAACGACTTCTCCTTGCAAATCAGAGACACTGAGATAACCAGATGCAGACAGAGAGAAAACGCCGGGCATCTTTGTGATGGGAGCTTCTCTGTTAGCCACCCAAATGATGGTCTTGTCAGGGATCTGAGCATACCAGATTCCAATATACCAGTTGTTGGTTTCATTGGGACTAAAAAATCCCAATTCAAAAGTGCCATTCTGTGAAATGATCGTCTGATTTCCTCTCAGAGAAGACCCCAAAGAAAGGGTGTCTTCTCCACCGTTTACCGAAAAATTGCAGTTGCGCTGAAGAATAAGGAAAGCAAGAGCTAAAATGAATACGGAATGATCCTTGAAAAACCAGTCCATTTGCTTAATTACAGATGTCTAGAGAAGAAAGAAACATATCTGATGTTTATTATTTCCAGTTTTTAATGAGATGTTATATAGACCGCCGCATTGGACGTTAGTAAAATTCATTTCATTTCATTTCAATGGTCAAATATATTTGTTTCCCTCATCTTTTTGATACGTTTTCTTTTTAGTGAATTTTTTTGGATTTGATTTGATTTCTTTACTTGGTGAAATTTGACTCCATTTACCCTTTAATAAGTCCTTTTATTTGGTAAAATTGGTAATGTTGAATCTTAATTTACCTTCACCAAATCTGTATTTGTTGGAGATATTTGACTTATTTGTTTCAAAAATATTTTTTTAATATTTTTTAATTTCATCAATTTGACTTGAGTCTTGTTATTTGGTAAAATGTATTTTGATTTGTGATTTCTGGAATATTTTCTTGTTTTGTCATTATCTTTGAACAGTATATGATCTGTGACAAATATGTACTAATTGGTAAAATTTGATTTATTTATTTCAAATGAATGTTGTGAATTGGTTAAATTTAAATTGATTTGTCTTTAAATAAGTATCACTGATTGATCAAATTTGATATGATTTATCTTTGAGTAAGAGTCATTACTCGGTGAAATTTGTTTCAATCATTATTATAATTTCTGAATGTTATGTTTGCTTTAACAGATATAAATACTTGGTAAACACACCTTGTGTACGATGGGTATGTCAAAGACTTGTGGAAAGTGAATTACCAATTTTATTTTTAATGACTCGTGCAATATATGAGGTAATCTAGTGAGATATTAAGAAACTTATGTGTATGATAAAGTCCCAAAGAGACAAATAAGAACTTCAAATCAATTATGCATCCACGTATACTAAATATGGACACTAATTAATATATACGTGTTTTAGAAAAGTGTTTTTAACTAGTGAAAAGTGGATTTTTGATTTTGAGAAATGTTATCATTTGGTGAGATGTAACTTGATTTGACCACTTGACAAAATTTGTCTTGATTTGTCAATATCTTTGAATACTATTGATCTTTGACAAATATGCATTTGTGACTTATTAGTTCCAAATTAGTGTTTCTAATTAGTTAAATTTGACTTGATTTGTATTTAAATAAGTGTCATTACCTTGCAAAATTTGTCTTGATTTATCTTTAAATAAGTGTCATTAATTGGTGAATTTTGTCCATATTGTTGTTATAATCTATGAGTTCTATGTCTTTAACAAATATACTATTGTTGGTAAAAAATGACTTAATTTATCTTTGCTAAGTATCACTTTTTGATTAAATCTGACATGACTTATGATTAAATAAGTCTTGTCACATGGTAATATTTATGTTGATTAATCATTAGTTGGTGAAAACTTTCACTTGAGGTATCTTTAAATACATCTATTATAATGTTTGATGGAACACTAAATACTTTTAAAGAATTATTAATTAGAAAGCACACCTTGTTGAGTAATGGGTATGCCAAAGAGTATGCCAAAGAGTTATGGATAGTGAACTAGTAATTTTGTTTTCATAATTTGTGTAATATATGAGGTAAATTCGTAATTTATCAAGAAAATTATGTGGGTATGATCAAGGTCTAAAAAGATAATAGAGGACTTCAAAATGATTGTGCATACACTTATGTTAAGCTTAGATACTAGATTAAGTATTTAAAAATTAGACTCATAAGCATGACATCCTTCAAAATACCCAAAACACCAAATAAAAATTTATTACTATAGACACCTAAAAATTTACTTAATCTAATAAATATATTATTTATTTAATAATTTTACCATAAGTCTTATATTAATTAAACATTTATTTAATTAATTCATTGGTTTTTCCATCTATTATGAAATAAACATTTTATTTATTTATCTAATACAATTAAATTTTCCTCCCAAATTTGAGTACGTATTTATTTATTCAATTATCTAATTTCTACTTTTTTTTATTCATTAGATAAATACTTTAATTTATGTTATTAAGGAATTATATTTTCACTCTCAAATCTTCCAATACATCTAAATTCAATTAATCTTGTTATATATTACAAAAAGTCAACCAAGTCTCACCTACCACATAATCTCATCCCTTCATTTATTAATTCCCACTAAACCTTTAATTGTAGCCTTTAATTCCTCAAGGTCTATTACGTCAACCATTGATTTTCACAAGGACTTATATATAGAACATCTTTCTTCTTCCATTAAATCTAATGCACTTTTATTTTGGGAACATTTTATATGTTTGTTGAACACAACATAGGACTGAAAGTAAAGGGGAGTGAATCAATCTTGAATAAATGTTGAACCTTTTCTATCACAAATAATTATTAATTATATTTAACCACCTAATCATCAATGAAAGATAATGCAATGAATAGAAAACATGTGTGCCATATTTTATGTGGAAAACTTAATGGGGCAAAAGACACAGTTGAAATCATGCTCAGTATACAAATAAGTAGAACACAATGCTTCAAAAAAAAGGACAAGAAATCTTACTTCTCTTTATTTGGACGTGCAAGCTAGGGCACACAACCTTAAAGAGAGATATAAGAGGTTAGAAGATTGGGAGATGATCTTAGGGAAATATACAATTGTCTTGCAAAATGAAGCACACTACTCCATGGTAATGTTAGTTAGTGTAGCATTGGACATATGTTTGTCCACATGCTATTATTTAGTAAATAATAGTTTCCCTAACTAATTTGTTATAGTAGGGACATTTATTTATTAAATAATTGACTCCTTTTAGAAGCAACTAGAAACCAACTTGGTTAGGGTTGTTAAGTTGTTTTCTTATCTCACTTGTCAATTGAGAATTGATCGCAATCGTTGGTTTTCCAATAGTAGTATATAAGGGGGTTAGAGGGGGCATTTGGAGAACATAAGTTGGAGAAGCATTTGCATTGTTAGAAAATGAATTTGAAGTGATAGAAAATAGTCTTGTAGTGTTAGCAAAGGCATAGTGATAGCGTTGGGGATAGTAGTGGGGAATATCAATGGGAGAAATTGAGAGGTTGTCAGAGTTCTGCTAGTGAGAGGCAAAGAATTTTGTATCTCTTGATTTGCTGAAGTTTAATGTAGTGCCTACCCCTAAGTCGCATTTCAGTTATCATTGCCAAACTGTTTTAGGCCAATTTTATGTTTGATGATTAGTACTATTATTTTGAAGATTATCAGATGTTGTGTTACACTCAGTTTATTATATGATGAGATTACTTGGTACTCTATATTTCATGTATGTATGATGATTATTCGGTGTTTTCAGTTATTAATGATGATTAGTTAGATGGTCTATTATCACATGTATTTTCTTATGGATACTTACCCCATATTGCATGTGTATGGTGTGCGTCTTTTTTCTTTATGTATGGCATTTCTGATGTGGTTAAGGAAGGGAGTCGTAGTCACCTGCTAGTCGGAATCTACACGATGCACCACTTCCTTCCATTGCTTGTTTAGCTTAGAATATTATGTCTGTACATGTATGGATTTTATGTAGGTTACAAGTACTGGGTATCGACTTCCCTGAATTGTCAAGATGAGCGTACCCTATCGTATTATCTCAATGGTAAGAGAGGGGAGATAAATATTAAGTCCAAATCCTAAACCCTTTAGCCATTTGTCCTAATTGATAATTAGGACAAGTATCCGAGTTGAGTACCGTCTGAATGCGTTAAATGACGTTAATTCGTGATTATAACCCTTTAGTTGATTTTGTATGTGTTCTTCTATGGTGGGTTTTCATATGTTGTTTTATGAGTCCTTGGTGTATTTTCTATTAATTAAGTCTAATTAAAAAGATTAAATTAATGGTTTAATCTAATAGAAAATTAATATGATATCTTTAATATTTAATTATATTTAATTAATTGAGAAATTAATTAAATAAAAAGAATTAAATTTGGAGATAAATGTTTAAGGATAAATTTAGAGCGTGATAATATTTATTTAATTTAATAATAATATATTTAGAGTTCATTTTTAAATAAATGATAAATATTATTGTTATTTAAGTTAATTAAATATTCTATCAATTAAGTTTCTAAAATAAATTAAAAAGTGAAAAGATATTAATTATTAAAAAGTTGTAAAATCGCATGATGCATGCATGAGATTAAATAAAAGAAATTAATTAAAAAGATAAAATAAGTGAAAATAATAATGTTATTTTAATTTCATAAGTGCACATGGGATTAAAAGTAATTAATTAATTTAAAATAGAAGTCAAGTGGAAAATTAAATAAAGTTATTTAATAATTCAATTTAATGTGCATAAAAAGATGAATGCAAGATAAAGCAAAGATTAATAAAAGTTAATTTCGAGTTGAGACTTGTGAGCAAGGAGTCCTCTTGGGTGAATGCCCAATTAGTGCCCAATTTGAGGAGAAAACTCCTTATCATAACTTTGGGGTTCATTTTTGAGGGACCTTGAATTTTGGAGACATGAATTTTGGGAGACAAATTTTGGAAGTGAATTTCTGAAGGAGAATTCTAGAAAATATTTACAGAGAAGAGTTATTGAAGGGGAGCGAATTCTCTCATAGGTTTTTGAGGATTTCATATTAGCATCAGGATCAAGTAGGGTCTTGTGTTTTGATCATTGATTATTTACGCAATTTCCCTATTTCCTCTCTTCTTCATGTCTTTGGATTGTAGACCTGAATTCTCTATGATGAATGTTTAAACATTTCAATATTAGAATTTATCAGATGTTTGTCAATTAACTTCTGTATACATAGGATTTAAACGGGAAGGGTTGAATCTAAGACTGAAACTCTAAATTTGGATGGTTGAATTCAAATGGAGAAATCTTGTTTTAAAAAAATAAATAAATCCATATTGTATTTATTGATAATGCTGGAAATTCAACTTAAATGTATATATATATATATATATATATATATATATATATATATATATATATATATATATATATATATAAAGTTATTGGGGAAAAAAATGTTTTAAATAATATATATACAATATTTATGTTAAAAATATATATTATAATTTATAAACGTTATTTTAAATAAAAATGTTTCTTTTAAAATATATATATATATATATATATATATATATATATATATATATATATTATGGGGGGGGAGGGAATTACCCCATGCCCCACCCCCTGTCATGGCTTTGTGCAACAGTACCTACACCGCAGGTACTGTGATGTCAGGTACCAAGTACCTACCACCACAGGCCCTGCGACTATAGGACTATGGCAAGCCGCAAGCCTTTGTTATAAGCCGACAAGCTTAAAAACACTGTTTGATTTTTATTTTAATTTTTTTAATATAATTTTTATATTATGTTTTTAATAATATTTAAATTATTAAATTTTAATATTATTTTATATAATGTTTTAATTAATAGTTAATTATTAATTATTAATATTGTTTTATCAATAATATTTATTAACAATTTTTAATAATTAATTAAATATTAATTATATAGTTATTAGTTTGATCAAATATAATATTATTTATTTATTTAATAATGAAAATTAGATAATTAGGTGGAAATTATTTAATTTCGACTTTACTGAATTGCAATTATTGAAATTCAATGAGGAATATTTTAAATGATTTTTTTTTAAAAGAATATATATATATATATATATATATATATATATATCCTTTATTATAGGTAATTGACTTAAAAATAAATTGGGGTAATTCTATATTTTAATTGATTAAATGAATGAGTTAAACTATAGGGTAAATGGAGAATCTTTTTACTTAAAACATACACTAAAATGAAAACTATCACCTTATGTTTAACTCAACTGTAAGTTTTTTAAATCAAACATAAACTATGAGATTATCCTATTTTCTGTGTGATGTCTATGCTTTAGGGTTTTGGGGTTGATTAGATGTTGACCAGTTTTAGGTTGTTACTAGAGGCTCGGGGCTTATGTGATTGTGTTGTCATGCTGGTTTGATCTCAATCTTTTCATACCAACCATGGTAATGTAATTAAGTATGCTCTATAACATGTTTGTATGTATTGTTTATTATTGCTTTCCAGTTTCCTTGTATGAAGTTGAGGTGTAAGTATTTGAGTTACTTGACTTAACCATTTTGAGGCATCGATCAGTTATATTTGATTTGTTTTCCAGTCACCTTGAGAAGCTAAGGTGTTTTAAATGATTTGTTCTTGATGATGTCATGTTGTGACATGTTTGACTTGACCATTTTGGAGTCTTCGATCAGCATTGTGATTTATTATTGGGATACTTTTTGGTTGCTCGTTGGAGAACCGTTGGATATTTTGTCTTATCATTGATGCCTTCAAATGCTGATAGAGAAATGTTGTGATCTTTATGATTATCATTTGATGCTTTCCAATTTCTCATGGAGAACTTATGTGAATATTGTGGCTTATCTTTTAATGCTTTCTAGTTGCTTATATAGGGCTGAGGTGATTTTTGTGATTTGTGATTTCATGAGCCTAGGGTAGGTTATCTATGTGTAGTGTCAGGAAGTGGCTTGCAATGGGGGACGGGGGACCTGAAGTGGCTCTGAGGATGACTCATTGTAAGTTTTTTTTTTAAATAAGTGATAACATTACACTAAATACTAACTTAAATGAACCTAATAAGATTAATTGTATGTTCTCACCCATGCCTCGAGTGCTAGTGTAGACTAGGATGGGAGTTGAGAGAACGCTTGGTTATGACCTTGCATTCTATAGAATGCCTCGTCAGTACGAGAGGATACTAGTGGCCACAAGATTATTGGGGAACGGAGATTCCTGAGGGATTGCTCAGGTAACTTCCAATGTGATTCATGTGATGAAACTTTCCCACTTACATAGTAGGTTTCCTACGTGTCTTTGTGTGCCTCTAGGTCTAGATGTCTATCTATGTTGGAACCTTTGAGTTAGTTTACTTTTAGGATTTCCTGGACTTAGAGAGTACTTTTATTATGTGGTTTGATATCCTATTTGGGACTTGAGACTATCTCCTCAGCACGGTGGGAGTGGACCATTTAGGTTCCATGCGGTCGAGTGGTAGTGCTTTTCCACTCTTACCATTGAGATCCATCCGTGGTCACCGTGGTTGGAGCTTTCTTGGTTGGCATTTACCTTCATTCTGTTCATGGATTATTATGATGGATGGTTAGATTTTATGATGGATGTTTTATCATTATGGATGTATGGATGTATCATGTATGATGAATGATTTCATTTATTTTACTATACTTTTTATCATGGATTTGAGGATGATGTATCTTTATTTTTACATATGTATATTCTTTTAAGCCTTTCATACCCTATGACATGTATAGTGGATGATTAAGCATTCTGAATTAATTTTCCAAGAGGCATTCGGAACAAATGTATATTATGGACATTGGACTTTCTTAATATTCTTTCATGAGGATGTGGTAGTTGTTAGACTTAGAATTAGTTAAATTTAAATGTGACTCAACGTCTTGGGATCCTTAAGGGATGTAACTTGTTATGTATGTTTGTTGATGATTACATGTTATTGCTTCCGCTACTATGTGTTTGATGTGTATGATCTATCTTTCTTGTTTAAAAAAAAAATGTTTAGCAAACTTAGTAAAACTTTAGGTTAATTCTTTTGAATCCCTTAGCGAGGTGTTACATTTAATATAATTCCTCATCTTTTTCCCTTAGGGTTTTTTCTAGGGATGATTTGTCCAAAAATATTGTCTTCTTTGTGTTGCTTATTTATTTTCATATTTTATTGGTGAATTTGTAGTTGTGTTATTTTTTATATTAGCTGTGAATTAATTTTTGATAGTTAAATAATCATTTAAGATAGGAGATTAATAATAAGTGACTATAATAGTAATTTTAAAAGGTAACAACCTATTTAGAATTTCTTTGGGTATCACAAGAGGGATAAGTTTATTTCCTTGAAGAATGTAGAGATGCATCATCCATTGCGATGTCAAGCTAGAAAATATACTTTTAGATGTGGATTTTTCTGCAAACATTTTGGAAAAAATGAGAGGATCTAGTGGGTATTTGGCTCCACAATGGTTGTTTTCCTTTCTAATAACTATGAAGGAATATGTATATAGCTTCAATATGAGCATGCTAGAAATTATCTTAGGTTGGCGAAATAATGACATTTAGTGTGCAAGAATCTCAATACTACTTTTTGACATGGGAAATAACACAAATTAACATTGGAAACATTATTGGTATTTTTTATAAATGAGATGTAGAGATAGCGGTGTTAATTATGTGAGAAGAGAAACTGTGGTAAGCATTTTGTGCATTCAAAGGATGAGAATGAGAGGTTAAGCATATGCCAAGTTGTTCAAATATTATAAGGACAATCAGAGGATGACATGGAAGCAAAGTCCCTACAAGAACTCACTAATGATTATTGAGTATAATGAAATTCAACAAGGTGAGGATATTGAATTATTGAACTTACAACTATTTTAGTTATTGTTATTAGTAGCTAAAAATTGTTTAGCAAAATATTTCAAGTTGTTATTTGTAGATCTATGTTTGTAAGAGATGTGATATTTTTATAAGAAGTTGAATATTAATAGTAGTTTTAATTGTTAAATTATTAGTCCCTATCGTAAGGCAGAGACTATAGTTTTTTATGGCTTTTCCAGCATTAGTTGGCTCTTGGAAAATGTGTAGTATGCAAAAATCTTTCTCTAAATCTATAGTTTTATGGGAACTTGAAATTTTATTGACATCATTAAATTTTTTTAAAATTGTCAATTGGTTGAGGCTATTTTCCTAATGTTCTTTTCCTATTTTTAATTGGGAATTTCATAATAAAAATGTTTAAGTTGCAATTGGCATTTTTTACCACAACAACGTGGGTGGAATGCATGGTATTGGGAATTTCATTTTGTATATTCATAGACAAATGTCAATGTAATGACTAAAGAGGAAGATAACTGGTTTAGTAAGGTTTATATGCATGTATCTATGTGTAAGTAGATTGAAGAGTTTTTGCATCAATTCATGTGCCAATACTTTTTCAAATAGGGAAACATTTTCAATTATTCCCATTAAAGTATGTGTTGTTGTAGAAGCTTAGTAGTCTTTCTATTAAAAAATGGATATTTTTGTGTAAGTTTGAAATAAAAATAAATTTTTGTTTTTTCCTTTTTTCTTTTAATTTAATTTTGATTTTATCATTGGCTATTTTCTATTTTGCTAGTAGTTTTCTCCTTTTTCCTTCTGAAATTTTGATAAAAACTAACAGTGTACATGGATGTTATGGAAATTTTCCAAATGGCATACTCTTGACCAATAAAAATGTTATTTGCATAGCTACAATGGTTTTTGTTGGCATGCAACAAGACATGTAGATGTCTATCCTAATTAACATTTTTTTAACATGTAACAGATCTTTAAGAATACTTTTGCCCTTTTATTTTCATCTACAAAAACTTGAGGTAAGGAAATCCTCATTTTTATCTTATGCAACAGTGAATTCAAGAAATGCTCCAAAATTTGTCCAAACAAAGTCATGTCTAACATTTGGATGTAATGTTATGTAGAAGATCTCAAGCCAGGGTTTTTGTTGCAAGCTAATCCATCCAACTTTAAGAGCGTTAGTTGTGTACTTTGAAATCTTTTTAACAATTATGGCATGGGAACTTTGTTTAGAGGATGGTTGCACACATTGGTGTGATACCTATTTAGGGTGCGATTAAATTTGAATTGTGTAAATTATTCAAGATATTCTATGTTTACATAGTTGAATCAAAATATAATAGTTTGATATACATGGCAGGATTTGATATCCATAGAGTTTATCGCTGACATAAATTTGTACTCGTTGGAGAGTTTGAAATTTATCATAAATTGTTCATTTACATAACAAAAGTAGTATTAAGGTTTAGTATTGAGTAGGATGGATCCCTGGATATAGTATTGGGGTTTAAATTCTTTTATGATAGATCTTTGAATATTTGTTCGAAATTACAACTTAGCATTGTTTAGGCTGGACTTTTGAATATTTGTTTTCTGGCTCAAGAATTTAGTTGTAGTTGTATTGGTTGCCACTCTTTCTTTTGAACCAATGTGTCTTTTAAAATAGTCTATTTATTGTAAAGGTTTTATGATTCTTCAAAAATAAAATTTATATTAATCTATTTACAAAATGTTAAAATATATTGACAAAATTATTTAGATTGGTGCTTTTGATTTTATAGATACACTAGTGAAATTTGCTTTCTTTGAGAAAATATTTGATGATATTTACAAATATATACAATATCAAAGGAGAAGTTCTCCAAGGCAGTAAAGTTGGGTTTAAGCTTTGCAGTAGGTTGCATTACAGTCGTCTCTAGCATTGCTATTTCCCAACCACCAGAAAATTTGGTTTCATTCCTTAGTTCTAGTGGTGGTGCATGTATTCTTTGCTTCTCTTGACCTTTCCATTTAATTTATACAAAACATCATCCAATGCTCCATTTTACTTTCTTTGAGGCTTGCAATGTCGATGGGATAAGAAATTGTGTATTATTTTTTCAAGTACAACAACTGAAATTTAGATTTTAGACGACTTCTTAGGTGAATTTCGTAAACAGTTTCATCACTGCAAGTAAAACCAATTTTTTAGTTTATTATAAAGAATTTTTGAAATAATGTCGCTTTCTAGTTTGTGAATTGAAGTGTTGCATAAAATGGCCACGGATAAACAAAGTGGCAAAGAACCTGAACTGAGAGACAAAGAGGGCACTCAAGCTGTAGAATTATTATCGTTTCAAACAAATGAATATTAGTACACATGGTAAGTGCAATATCAAATCTGATGTCATGTGTTTGGTTTTGGGCAAAAGTATGTCACTTATAATTACTTTCTTGAATTACTAGGTGGTAGCTTTAGTAGTCCAGCAATTACGAGCTATGTAATTAGGATCTCAGACTTATTTTTCAATGTAGTCTTTAATAAGCCAATGGCCTATTAGGTAGCCTAAGTGCCAGCACAAATTACTATTAGTCTTTGTGTTTGGATCAATTCTATTTAGTGAGAGTTGTTCCTCTAGGATTTTATCCAATGCTTCACTTTCCAATATTTTTAAATTGTACTTTACCGTAGCCAATATATTGTAGCTTGAAACTGATTCGAACATGACTATCATGTCAAATTTTGAACACTATCCACCAATAGTCCTTTGTTAGTGGAATAACTTGTTTGGAGTATGTGTACATTATTTCTAAATTTGAATTAACGACCTAGTTCATTATTGAAATTACTTGATGCTTCTCCAAGAGAGATTATTTTATTTTCCAATATGTTGTGAACATTTCCTTCTATTTTCCTCAAATTTGAATGATCTTTTCATCTTCAATAATTTTGAAAGATAAAGTTTTTCTTTCCTCAAATTCCAATGAACCTTCGATCTTCCTCAAATTCTAACGATCCTTTCATCTTAGTTAAAAATTGTTCATTTCCATTCTAAGTGAGAAATAACTTGTCCTTCTATAGCAATTCCTTCTTTACTTTTGTTCTTGCTCCACTTTTATTTTTGGAGTATCTATTGAACTATCTATGAATCATTCATTCTATATCTATTTATTGGACTATTTATGAATCTCACATACTATATACATTATCCAAAGATTTCATCATTTGATTATCTTTAACTATGAAAATTTTCCATCCACTATTTTCATTTTGACTATAAGACTAATCATAAAGGCTTTGACTAAATCATATTCCAATACTGACTATCTATGAAACTCTCATATTACATATATTCTCCCTCTGGCTAAGCAGGGACTCCAGCTGCACCCCTGTGTAGCCCTTGTTATCTTATGATGTCTAAGAACTTGAATGGATTTTTTTCTCTATACTATATGTTAGTGTATTTAGAGAACTACTTGAATGGATTTTTTTTCTCTCTATATTATATGTTAGTGTATTTAGAGAACTACATCATTTTATAGCATGGGACAATTTTTTTAGTTTATCAAATTTAATTTAAATAGGGATAGAAAAAAAAATTAAATCATTTATATTTCTTATTATTATTTTCATCATAATGAATCATGTTCATAAATATTTTGTAATTCAATATTTTGTTTGGTGATAATATTCAATGAAAACTACGATAATATTAGTATTAGCGTTTTTCATCTAAAAATAGTCATTCCAAATGAAATGGTAGTGACAGTGCTCGTAGGATAATTATGATTACTTTGTTAATAATGTTTTTCTTCCTTCTATAATTTATTTCATTTTCAATAATCCCCCAAGAGCTTGTCTAATAGAAAACCCATCATTTTCCCTCACACATATTAGTTTAGAACACATCATGTCATTGTAAAGGTAAATAGGGTTATCTAAAGGATATGTTTTGTCGGCATAACTAATACATAAATTGTTGAGAGTGTTTGGGTACAAGTTTTTTGACAAGAAGATTAGTTATTTTGTTGTCATTGATGTCAACTTAGTGTTGTGCTAATCGATAGTGTTCCATACATGATTTGATAAGTGTTTAAGTAGTTGATTATAGTGTTGTGGAAGGAATTGGAGTGTGTGATTCTTATGGGATCCTCAAATATGTCTCTAGATATTATACTTTGGTTTGCAGAGGTTTTCAACATGCATGGAGAGAGATATGATTGATTGAAGGTTGATAGAAAAATTAGAAGAACAAACAATGGCAGAAGATAAATTATTTGATTAGTCCACCAAAGAAGTGTAGCTTCATGTGTTGCAGTTCAATCCAAATTATCTTGACTCAACCATGATATTTTTGTTGTAATAATTAGATGATTACATACTAGAATGAATAGTTAGAAAGAGCAAAACATCATTTTGTACAAGTTGGTGAAGTATATTGAATTCTTGGTGTTTGATCCTCAACCAGTAATGATGTGGTTGGTTAAGGTAAATATATTTATGTTCTAGGTGTCATGATGATGTAGAAGATTTATTGTGTAATGATTATTTGGCTTTACATCAATCAAGGTGATTACTATTGTAATACAATTGTGGCACACTTGGTTGAAGAGTGAATATTAAAAAAATGAAATTAGAATGTAATTTGTTTGTAAAAGTGTAAGTGGCCAACCTAGTTAGGAAAATGTATTTATATCCAATTTTCATAGATTGTGAAGAAGTAGTTCATGAATGCTAGGGTTCAATCAAGAGAATGGAGTGGAGATCCTACAAGAGAACCAAATATTGAGCCTAATTGGATATGTACTAGCAAAGGGGAAGTGTTGTTCACATATCTCTATTGTACACGTAGAATCCTAACAGGTTCGTCAAGAGAATTCCCTAAACTAGGTAGATACAAACATGTCTAAAGTTGAAATCCTCTAACTAGGTGGGTACTAGAGTCTAAAATCCCTTAACTAGGTTAATCCTAATAGGGCTAAAGATAAATCCCTTAATTGAGTGACTCCTAATAGGTTCTTTCTCCTAACAAAGCATTGTAAAGCTCGTAACAAGGCTAAGCCTTTATCAAGGTGTACTTTAAAAGAGTGTAAATTATTGTGGGTACTAGTTTCCAACATGGTTTTTTCCTTTGACCAAGAATTTTCATGATAAAAATAGGTGAGTTACATATTTGGATGACCTTTTATTTGTTTCATTTTTTATTGTTGCAAAAGTTATAAGTCAATGAATGTTGTTAAATGGTTGATGAAAACTTTGGATTTGGTAGATTACTGATTCATTCTCCCCCTCTTAGTAATATTGGACCTTATTGTACTAACAATTAATACCATAGCATTGGTCCTATTTCTGGTAATATTTAAAATGTGGGGAAAAGATCAAATGATCAAGAAAGAAGTACTAGGGTGAAAGCAAGAAGTTGGGTCTCAATTTCGCGGATTGAGATCGTGCTCTTTTAGAAATGGGCACCCATTTTTTTAAAAATGGGTTCTCGTATTAGGCTCAGCTGCTTGATCCAAAATTCAAAAAATGGGGACCCATTTTTTTAAAAATTTGGTGCCTGGTTTTCATTTTCAAAAAAAGGGTACCCATTTTTGAAAAAAATAAAAAAATTTGAATGTTTTAGAAATAGGTACCCGTTTCTAAAAGATTCAATTTTTTTTATTTTTTTGGGGGATTTTAAATGTGTTTTAAATGTCAATTTTACTTTTTCAAAATGGGCACCCATTTTTATAATTTTAAATAATAGGTACCTATTTCTTACAACATGGGGTGAGATTTTTTTCTCCTGCCTCAGATTTTGATTCGGGATAGGCTTGGTGTGACCAAGTATATGCCTTGACCTCTCAAGATTTGGCTAAGGCATTGAACTAAAAAATTCACACCTTGTCATAATTTTTAGAGGGTCTTCCCAATTAAATTTTTTTAATGAAACAAAAACCCATTAGAGTTCTCATTGTCCTAATTTCATAAATATAAAGTTTAAAGTGTGATGATGTTATTTACTATTTTTGCATTATTTTTAAATCAAAGGTGGTACCTAAATGTAAAATAGAGAGGTTCACTAAAACTTTAATGACTTTTTTATTTTATGATTTTTCATAAATTAATTTATATGTCATCAATCTACATACAATTCTTTTAAAGTTTTAAAATAAAATAAAAATTGAAAAAAGTGAAATTTTGATCAAATTATGGTGTTCCTACACGAGAGGCTTTTAAATTTATCTTTATAGCTAATTAATAATTAATGATAAATAAAATCACTCAATAAAAAATTAAGGAAAAATATTATCATCAATCTTAGGTGTATTAGATAACTCCCTTTAAAATGATTTACAAAATTATTTATTTGTGTCAAATTACGGTGTTCATACACAAGTGTAGTATGGTCTTGAAATAGACATTTTTAAAAAGTAGTTCTTAAGGATCCATACCAAAAAATATATATCATATGGGTACACAAATAAATTACATATTCGAAAAGTAGATTCTGAACAATACAATTTTTATTTCTGAAGTTTTTTTATATTTAATATCTAAATGCCTCAAATTTTGACATCAATTAACAAGAAATTTTTAAAATAGGAAAAACACTTCCACTTTTTGCCCAAAAGTGAGACCCAACTTCTTGCACTTACCCATGCCTATAATGAATTCCTTAAAATGAGACTTCTTTAATTATTTGGGTGGTTGGGACTTACCACCCATTTTGGATTTGAGCTAGATTTTTGCAATGCTATTAAGATAAAATTCCTTGTACATCTTGAAATAATTTTGACTAGCCTCCTTAAAAATCCTCTCCATCACACTAGCACTAGGAATGCCTAAAGTTTGAGCAATACTTTCAGTGATGATTTTTTGCTATTACCTTTTCATTGGTGGTTCAAACTTCCTACTCTCTAGGATCATAAAACTTCCCACATGCCACTATCAATTTAGGACATTGCATGGTAGAAGGAAATGCTCCCGCAGTATTAAATTGCTCTGGAGAAGTTGCTTCTCCCAAGGACTTAAGTTCTTTCCTTGATAATGCTCTAGGAAATTGTAAAAATCTTTGTACCCCATCTCAATATCCTTCACTGCCTATAAATGGCTTTTAATTATAGATTGCATGTTGGAAATGAAACTCACACAAGTAGCATATTGAATATATTAAAGAATAATGATTCACATCCACAACCCAAGTGATATATTGATTTTGACAACATGTGCATAATTTGACACACCATTATTCTCCTTGGGAAACATGTACATCTCATAGCAACCTACATATAGAAAGAATAAAGGACAAACGTAGTAAGAGAGGGCACCTATGTATGGAGTTACACTACACCTTGGGACCCCACCAATTGCTTAGTATCTCACATAAGTAAACTCAAAACTAGCATTTAGGGCTTGCAAACTTCCTAAAACTTCCAACCCAAGTGATTGTGAGCACTCACACATATTAGGAACTTTCAAAACAATGTAACTCCATCATGAACTTACAAAAAATGAAGCGAGCCTAACAGTCAAGGAAAGACAAGGAGACACAATATTTGACAAGGTTAAAGGAAATATTAAAAGAAGAAGAAGAAAGTGTAACTAACACTTCGTAAAATAGATAAAGTGGCCACAAGAAGGATATAATTATTTCTAACTAGTGCTCATTGAGAATGAGGAAAAATAGCCCCCTTTAAGTTTAATCCACGTAATAAAATAGTGTGGCATGAATTTACTTCTCCATTTTTATTTTTATTTATTAGAGGGGTAAACGCTTTGACCTGGAGCTATAACCAATAAGGCCACAAATGGGGGACCTCATCCCCATTAGATTTGAAACTTGATGGCAATGATAACAACTCAACAACTTAACCATCACAACATGCCACTATTGGCTTTGTTAAATACTTTTTACCTAGAGCTATGAACCAATGAGGCCACAAATGGGGGACCTCATCCCCATTAGATTTGAACCTTGATGGCAAGGATAACAACTCAACAACTTAACCATCACAAAATGCCACTATTGCATGAGTTTACTTCTCCATTAACGTCAAAGGAATCTCCAATTTTCCTATGAAGAAAACACTTGGACATATTAAGCGAACATTTTGTATCTATTCTACTATTGTGCAAGTAATCTTTAAGAATAAATTTACCTTCTACAAATTTCATATTTTCCTTTCGAAACCCATGCAAAATTCTTAGATATATATATATATATATATATATATATATATATATATATGAAGAAAACACTTGGACATATTAAGTGAACATTTTGTATCTATTCTACTATTGTGCAAGTAATCTTTAGGAATAAATTTACCTTCTACAAATTTCATATTTTTCTTTCGAAACCCATGCAAAATTCTTATATATATATATATATATATATATGCTTGAAAAGAAAAAATCATCAAAAAGCATAACAAAATAATGTCTTTTTCTAAGTAGATCATCATAACTAAGAATCATTATATCCTAGTATAAAATTACAAATAAATTATTCTATTTACATCCCACCATTTAGTTTGGGAATGTCTTGGATGAAATACCAAAGAACAAACTTAATCTATAAAAATACCAATTAAATCAATGTTGTTAAGCTTTGATAGAGAAAACACGATGGTATATAAAACTGATTTGAAAATAGAGGGCATAATTAATTATCATCCAACAATGAAAAGAAGTGTTTGCTTCAACTATCAACACTCCTATTTTATAGGCATGATGACAGTGAAGGATATTCCTTCCCACCATTGTATTAGAATGAACCCCCTTTCTGAAATATAACATAATGATAGAAAAAACAGTAATCAAGAAAGGGCATAAATCAAAATAATATTCTAGGATTGCCATATTTGAACCCAAATTAAAATCAAACAATTTCACCATATAATTAATTTAATTATTAAAGTATTGAGTTTAATGTTAATATTTAACATTAAGCTTAAAAATTTAATTGCCTAAAATCGAGAATTACAATTTATCAAACTCTATATCAAATCCATAGAAGTTGCAAATCTATATAATTAAAATAATAACTCTCGCAACATTATAGAATTATAGATTTCAAATAAAACATACTCCTTAATATATATATAGTTTCATTAACGATCTTAAAAGAAAGATCTTTTATGAGGTGTAGTGAGCATTGTTTCAGATGCAATCTTGGCCTTTTTCTATTTTTTCCATTATTATCATTTTAGAACTCTTTTATGCATGTTCATTCCTTCTTCTTTTCTGTTTATTTAACTTGCTTGGTTGAAAGAAGGAAAATCAACTATGAATATAATATTTTCTTAAATCTTGTACAACATTATATTATTTCCTAAAAACCATGCTTATACAAATTCAATTTATATTCCTCTGAGTAGTTCAACTATGCATCATATGGCAAAATGGATCTCTCAACTCTTTCTTGTCAAGAAAATCTATAGAAGAAGAAGAGGACAAGGTCTTAGACCGGAAAACCAGATTTGGAATCGCTTTGGGCATTACAAGAGGATTTCTTTATCTCCATGAAGAATGCAGAGATTGCATCGTCCATTGGGATATCAAGCCTGAAAATATTCTTCTCGATGTTGATTTCTCCCCCAAAGTGGCTGATTTTGGACTAGCAAAGCTTATTGGCAAAGATTTCAGCAAAGTGCATGACAACAAGAGGAATGATAGGATATTTGGCTCTTGAGTGGCTGACTGGTGTGCCAATAACAGTGAAGGTGGATGTCTGCATGACTCTACTTGAAATAATCTTAGGTCGACGAAACAATGATTTGAATGTGCAGAAATCTTGGCGCTACTTTCCAACGTGGGCAACAACTCAAATTGTCAATGAAAATACCATTGTTGTTGTGGATGAAAGGATTGTCGACACGGCAGATGTTGAAGAAGTGAGGAGAGCAATTGTGGTGAGCATTTTGTGCATTCAACAGGATGAGAATGTAAGGCCAAGCATGGCTCAAAGTTGTGAGGATATTGGAAGGAAAATTAGACGGTAAGATGAACAATATGAGAGGTGCTTGCAAGCGCTCATCAATGATCATTGTGCTGACTAGACATTTTGATATATACATCTACATATACTTGTGGGGAGTAGCTTCCTTTCATGTGGTTTCTTTTTTCAGATTCTTAAAGATTCTATTTTTGTTATATTGTAATTTGGTATCTAATATAGTCTAGCAGTTGTGATTCATATTGTATGATAATAATCTTTCTAAATTATATTTAAGATGTTATTATATGAAACCTAGTCTCTAGGTATTAAATTACCATTTACAAAATGATACATCATTTTGACTATTCTATTATAAATGTGTTTGTAGTGTTTACGAGACTTTTTCAACTACTATAATAAATTTTAATCATGTCCTAAGGCGTCCCCTATGGGGGACATTAGGGAAGGAAGGAATCCATATACATAATGATTAGTTAAAATTTTCAAAATACATGCAGATAGAAGACAAAGTACTTGAATAATCATGAATACATAGCAGTCAAGTATATAAACACACAACAGTGAAATCACAAATGACTCATTGAATTTCCATTAGTGAGATTGGTCTTTCTTTTTTTTCCAAAACATGCCACAATATTACGAGAGGACTTATCAAAGGTGTTGATGTATTATTATCCTCTAGCACTTACACTTCAATCTTAGGATTTGGAGATTCAAAATTTTAATTCAACACGTGGAAGCCACATTATAGCTCATTCTATGTTTAGCTATTACCCGTATTCTTCTTGAAATTTCAACCTACATAAATAGAGAAAATGAATAACATGAAAAAGGGGCAAAAAAAATGAATAAATTTTCTTGTTTCTATAGTACTTGGATTCTTATTTTACCTTGTAATATAACACACACCTCCCTCATCTCATCTTTGAAGAACTAAACTAGTATAATGGTGTAAAACTATAAAGAAATACAATCTGTGATGTGTCAAAATTTTGAAGGAAAAATAATAATCTTCTTTCTATATGTTGATGGTTCACCTTTTTGTATTCACCACATATGAATATTGTGTTGGAAGTTATTTCATTTAGAGAAATAGATGTAGTTGGTATCCATTCAATAATATCTTAAAAGGTTTGGGTTAAATGAAGCTATATGCCACTATTTAAGAAAAGCTTTCTACTAAACATGGAGAATAAGAGATGTCTTATAAAATTAAAATAAGACCCAAATTATAGCACATTATATTAATTCTTAGTATGAATTACCCTCCTTTTTGGTGCATTCAAGCATGGTCTACAACCTTGTGTAGGCCAAGGAAATCCCTAGTCTAGCCACCACTTTCTTTCCCTTTCCTAGAGCTAAAAAATAGAAATAGTCGAAGTATAAGTCTCTTCCTTCAAGTAATGTTTTTTATATTAATAAACAACCAAAATGGGGATTGGCCCAGACACAAAAATAATAAGGCTGAAAAATAGATGGAAGTCATTATTACCATCTAATTAACCAGTCCCCTTCGTTAATATCGAAAACCCCCAAGCCAAAATATTTTTATATCTAAAACTACTATAGCAACCAGTTAATTGATTATCATACTTACAAATAAAAATAGCCCAACTTAAGTTTCTGGGCATAAACAAAGTCCAGTGTTTTTTTCACAAAAAGAGCCTCATGAGCCAAATAGAAAGTTGTAAACATAAAACACCAACAAACAAAAGATAGAGGACCAGGAGCTAATTCTCTTTCTTTCACAAAAAGAGCCTCATGAACCAAATAGAAAGTTGTAAACATAAAACACCAACAAACAAAAGATAGAGGACCAAGAGCTAACTCTCTTTCTTTTGATTTTTTGAGTTCCCCAGCAATGTCTAGAGCTGATTATTTGCTAGGAAGTCATAGAATGAACAAGTAGTCTCTATATCTTTGGCATCATTGATCTCCTCCTTCCCAACATACAATAGATGAAGGGTGGTAGTTGATGAATGCATGACACAAACAAGAAATTAGCCACCTTATCAAAATTTTCCTCTAGGTACTTGTTTCTTCTAGATGAGATTGGTGATGGTTTCCTCCAGGTTGGATAAATCCTCCATAGTAGGAGGTTGTTTATCAACAGTTTCCTAGGGCCCAAGATTGTCCTCCTAATTATCACCTACCATAGGATTCTCAACCCAAGTCTTCATATTTTTCTCAGTCCCCTGGCTTTGAGTTTCCATGTTCATGTTCCTAATTCGGGAGGTGACCATCCCCTGATCACCAATTCCACCCCCTAGTTTAGACTCAAGGGTATTGGTCTCAGTTTTAAAGGTATCTAACACATGGGATGACATATGACTATCTTAAACCGACCATGGTCTCTTGATCTTTGTCTTTGCTCCTCGTATCCTCTTCTTCCTCTTCCCTATAGTTTCTCCTGGTAGCTTTCCTTTTAGGTCTAGGACACTATTTTTTCTTGTTATTGTAAGTAGGTTATAAACTAATAAGTTTCCTTTGGCCTCAAAGGGTAGCAGGCTTCTTGTCTATCAACCTCTTAATAGACCTTTGGGTTCCCTTCTTGGTCATAACCTCTTAATAGAAGTAATGCCCATAGATTGTCTAAGGGAGCTCTGGATGATAGTTCATAGCTCTTTCTTGAAAATTATTGTAAGGAAGGTGCCTGTGCAGGTTTTTATATTGTACTTCAAAATTCTAAAATTTCAACATTTGTAGTGATAATAAGAAGCCTTTATTTTGTTCTCATGAATTATCACTATTTTTGTATTTCTATTGTGTATGTATCATTATTCTATGTATACGTCCTCTTCAAGAATTCAATTTAGAAAAGTATACTTGTGACTTGCACTTGTTTTATTTGATACAATGTCTTTTGTGACTTGCACACCATATCCTTGTCTTTTGTCAATGCAAACACATCTGGTAATTCTATGTGTACCTCCTCTTCAAGAATTCAATTTAGAAAAGTAGACTTAATTTTCATTTGGAAAATCGTAAACCTTTTATAAGTTGCATAAGCAAGTAATATTTTTACTTCTTCATGTCTTTCTGTAGGAGAAATAATCTTTCCTTAATAAAATCTTTCCTCTTGTGCATAGTCCTATACACAAGTATTTCCTTGTTCTGAATCACTTTTCCATCTTTATTTGTCTTATTTTTTAAAACCCATTTTGTACCAATCACATTCTTTTTTTTTTAATCTAGGAAGAAGTGGTCATTTGTCTTTCTTTTTAATCAAAATAAGTTTCTCTTCCATGGATTTTATCTAATCATCATTCTTCAAATATTCATTTAAATTCTTAACTAAATTTTAGAAACCAGATACGACTTTCTCTTATTTTCCTTCTCGTTTTCACACCTACGTCTTCATCACCTATGATTTTATCAGTAAAATGATTTAAATTCATAGACCTTTGAATAACATATTCAAGTATAGGAGCTTCTTCCTTTGGTTGAAATACTTCTTCCATGTTGTTTTGTTCAATTGTATCTTGCAACTCTAGTTGCAAAAACTCAATCTCTTATACATTCTACATTTATTTCTTGTTGGATTCATCAGATTTCACAAGATATTAATCCACCATCACATTTCTAATTTCAATCATTGTGTTTGTCCTTTTGTTCAAACACATGTAGGCCTTTCTTTTAGCAGAGTATGCCAATAAAATGCCATCCTCACTCTTGTGATCAAATTTCCCTTTCATCACATCTCTCTTGAAATATCATTTTCTACCAAAGAATTTGAAATGCTTAAAACTAGGTGTATGACCATACTAATATTCATAAGGTTTACATGTTCCTTTCTACACTTGTACCCAATTTAATGTGTATAGTGTAGTTTTGAAGGATTCTCTCCAATACATCTAAAGTCATCTAGCAGATATATGTCCTATCTTATTGCATGCAAAACACTTTAAGGGTAACTTTCCTTTCTACTTACTAGTACCTCTAGATAGACTCTTTGCAAGTAACTCTTCAAGTTATGCTTTCTTTCTTTCTTCTTCCAAAATGGCTTCAAATTCCCTGAAATAATTTGGCATACTTATTGATTCAACTTAACTCTTGCCCTTCTTCACCAAAATTGTATGTAGTTGTTTCTTGAAAGTTGCATCAAATTTAGGAATACTATTGTCATAGTTATCCAATTCAAAGGTAATATGATTTTTAATAAACCCATTAATAGAGACATTATCTATTATTTTCAACTCATGAATACAAAAACCCCTAATGGTATAAACTAGTAGTTATGTTCCAAACATTTTACTTACCATGTTATCTTCTACAATGTTATCGCTAAATCTTTCAATAGCACTGACTACTTCCTTTATTGTTTTACTGGTCATATTGAGCAATGTTCTCACCTTCCACCTTTTTGATGTCATCATATCTACCCTTAAGATTGTCTACCTTGGCTTTCATACATATTTTTCTCCACCATATATTAGCTTCAGCTTTTTGAAAACCTCACAAATAGTCTCTAACTCATGTGCATCAATGTATTTAGAGTTAGATAGAGTACATATTGTAGATTCCAATTCTCTTTAATCCTCCAGCTGCTACTTTAGTTTATTTGTGGTAAGAGCCATAATAGAAACTACATATTTAGCTATAGTATGAATCCAATTTTATTTCCATGTACCTTTTAGATAAATCTTCATCTAGTCACTCCATATTGTGTAGTTGTATCTTGTTCAAACCTAACTCAGTTGAGTCTAGAACTAGAAATGTGACAATATGGGAATGACTTCAAGGCCAAAAAAAAGGAACAAAAACTAGTTCATGGGTTGGATCAAGACAAACTGCCTTGCCCCTAGATCGAGAGCTTGTACTTCCATTATAAGATCAAGATAAAACTTAGTAGCATAGAGAAAAATAACAAATCTAGGTAGAAGGGTAGGAGAACATAGCATAGAAAAAGGAGTTGTCAGTACTTCCTTGGACCATGAAACCTATGTATAATAAATCCACTCATTCTAATGTATAAATTTGGTATCATTTGGTGTTGTGGGTCTTTGTGACCTAGTTGTTGCTTACTCATTCTAATGCATATAAATGAGAGATCAAATTTTTAATTGAGTGTGTGGTGTGTGAGAGGAGTGTGCAAGTGTGATGAGAAAATAGTGCAGAAAGTTATTTTATATATTCTACATTTCAGGGAGAAATTATACTTCATTGAAACTATAATGGCATTGAAGATTCTCTGATTCAATTTAGTTGTAATAGACAATATGTCCACCTTGTAAATTGTAATCATAGATTTATTTTTATTTTATTTTTATGAATAGTCCTTTTCTATTAATAAAAATATACTAAGAATACAATTCACAAAAAAGGGCCAGGGGATACAAAATCACCCCACGAATCAGTTCACACGACTATAGCCGGAGCAAAACACACGGCCGCAGCTAGAATCACACACTATTCATAAGAAAAAAAACATATATAAGGCAGCCTTAGGCGGCCAAAGCAGTGCTAGTCAAGGGTGGTGGTTCATCTCTATCATAGAAGCCCCAATCATCTTTGGGATTGGGGGGCAGGCTAGGAACAATCCAACCATCTTTAGCAATAGCAGCAGGAGGATCAGTGGCAACCTCTGCATCTTTGAGCTCTGGTTGTAGAGGAGAAATCGCCAGATCCAGGCAAGGCCATTTCCCAAAAAATGCCTAATGAGCACTAGAAGGAGGAGCCAGGGACCAACTAGAACCACCATATGCCGAGGAAGCCGAGCGACACCTCCATCCACCATCGCCACTGCTAGGAGAGCAATAGCGAGAAGCTTGGGAGCGCGAGGTGTGCGAGTGGCCAACTAAGGAATGACGTTATGAGCAATGGCCACAAGGCGTCAAGGTTTCTACCGAGGCATCAAGAGGAATTTTGGCTATAGTGCAAGGGGCATTTCCCTAGTGGTTCAGCAACTCCTGCAAGTGAGCTACCTCAAGGTCAACTTTGTTAGCTTGCACCTAAATTTGCATAATTACATTGTTACAAATGCATGCCTTAGTGTACATTGCAATATTAATATCCAAAAAGTTGTGTGTGAAAAGAACAACATTCTTATCTTTCCACAGAGTAAACAAAATTTCCATCCTGAAATTATGCCAAATCTGGGTGAATTTCTGAGGGATTCTGGAAGAATCATCCAGTAAAATCATGTGCCAAGAAAAAGGTTCAGGCCTGAATAGCTTGAAAAAATCATGAATCCAGTGCCATTAATTTTGGGCATGTCTACAAAACTAGAAGATATGCAAGAAAGACTTTAGTTGTCCATAAAAAGGGCATCTGGGATCTGGAACTCCAATATGTTTGAGCTAAGACCCCAAGGGAAGACCTTGGAAGGCAAGGCACCAAGCAAAATTGGAAATCTTGGGTTTTGTTATAGTACTCCAAATGGTATCAAAGCATTTTCTCCAATGAGAAAGAGAAGATTACAAATGCCATCTTGGTTGAGCGTGTCCACCATCAGAAGATGGGGCAAAAGCCATCGATATCCCAAACTTGGCTTATAATTGGAAAGTGGAGTGGCAGGATACCAGTTCCAATCATGCCACCAAGGCCGAACAGACTAAATACCCACTTTATGAATTAAGTGGACTAGAATTGAAGAGAGCAATAGGTCAAAAGTTTGTTGATCTGAATGGATAAGGTGGTATTGTACTTGCATATCTTCCCAGGACCTGAAACTCATGGAAACCCTCGAGAAGAGGTCCTTCAAAGTTCTAATGCCCTGTTTGAAAAAACGTAGAGCACTAGCACCTTGAGTCTTGGCAAGGGGAGTGCCCTGAATGGCAAATAGGGGAGACCACCAAATGTTCTTTTGATTCAAGGAGAGGCCATTGTAGATTTCATTCCCAGCCCATCGAAGCCAAGGCTTAATAGCTTCCTAGGCTTTCCATATGTTCTTAATGACAAACGAGCCCTATATGGTCACTGGCTCATGCATGATGAGAAGGGTGTGAAAACCAATCCCCTTCCAAGCAGGCTTGTTGACAGGAAAGCCAAAAGATATGCAATGTTGAACCAAAATCTTCCAGGCTTCATCTCTAGTGATTGCATGAATAATCCATTTAGCACAAAGTGCAAGGCCTTGTCTATGAGTGGAAAGTAGGCCAACACCACCAGATTCTTTTGGGAGACAACAAAAACCCTAGGGAAGTCCAAAGAAAATCCCTAAGCAATCTTTCCAATTTCTAATAAGAAGCTTTGGAGGGAGCCTAACAAGAAGAATAATAAACATGAGTAGCCGCAAGAACCTTCGAGAAAAATTGGAATTTTCCAGCAAGGGAAAGTTGTTTCATAATCCAATAATCTAGCTTCTTGGTGATCTTGGCAAGCACAGCATTCCAAAGTTCAACAGGTGAAGCCTGGAAAGAAAAAGGAATGCCTAGAAAGTAGAAAATCTCCCCATGCGTAACCCATTTCCATTCAAACTGGCTGAGCCAAGGTGGAGCTGGCAAGAATGACTGGTGGAAGTAGAGCATTTTATGCCATTGAATGGCAAATCTAGAGGCTTGACAAAAGGTGTCCAGGCAACTTAAAGCATTCTGGATGTTTTCTTCATCTTTGAGAAGAGTGAGAAAGGAATCATCCACAAAGTGGCCATTGACTAACTGAGAAGATGATTTGGGCAAAGAAATGCCATGAACCAGTCTAGAAGACATAGAATGAGCTAGCAAATAGCCAAAACCTTCAGCACCAAGGATATAAAGCATTGGAGCAAAAGGGAAACCTTGCCTGATTGAGCGAAAAAGGCCAAAAGCCTTTGATTGTGAATTATTGATGGTAATGCAAGCACTAGCATCACTAAAGAGCATCTCCACGAACTGTAAAAAATTGAGATCAAAACCCAGATCCTGGAGCATAGCAAAAATAAAGGGCCATTGAATGCGATCATAAGCTTTGGCAAAATTAATCTTTAGAAAGATGGCCTTCTGGTAGGACCTACGAGCCCATTCCATGCCTTCCCAAACAGTAATAATGTTGTCAAGAATGTATCTAGACTTAATAAAGCCAGTTTGCTCAGGGTACACAATTGAAGGCAACATTTGTCAGATTTTGAGAGAGAGTGCCTTGGCAATAATCTTATAAGACACATTTAGAAGGGTAATGGGCCTCCAATTGCAAATGTCCTCTAGATTGCCAGCTTTAGGTATGAATTTGATATTTCCTTTATTTATAATGGCTCCTAAGCTTTTAGAATGATAGGCTTCGAGATAAACTTTGTGCAGATCAAGACCTATATGCTCCCATAGGTGTTTGTAAAATTCACAAAAAAACCCATCACACCTAGGGGATTTTTCATCAACCATGGAGTAGACATCCTCTTTTAGGTCTCAGAGGGAAAGAAGTTGCTCACTGAAAGCACATTGCTCAACTGTTAGGCGGTTTGGAGTAACAGAGATACATTTTCTTAGAGCTTCCTCCTGAGCAACCAAATTTCCCTACGAAGCAAAAACGTTCTCATAGTGATGAACAAATGCTTGCAGGATGTTAGGGAGATTGGAAAGAATAGTAGTTCCTTGTTTGATCTTTTTAATCCCAACATTTGTATGACGGGCATAAAGAGCCTGGAAGAAATCCTTCAAGGCTTTATCGCCAACCTCCAACCAGTGGAGATGGGATTTGATTTGGGCTCCTCGAGCGGCATAGTTATTAGCAACTTGTTTGTCATGGTGAAGTTTGCCCAACTGAATTTGCAAATCCACATCAAATGGATTAAGGGTGAGAGCTACAGAGGCTTTTTTGAGAGCAGAACTATTAGCTTCATATGATCATTTTTTGAAAACTACCAACTGGCGCCCATAAATGTGCAGAAAATGAGCAGTTCTAGAAATGGCATCATTCCACCATTGAATCCAACCCTTCTAAGAATGTAGACGTGACTCCATATTCCAGACACGTAGGATATGTGCGATGGTGGAAGCATGCATTAGCACAAACATGTTGTGGAAGAACTGAGACTTGGCAACTTTCAGGATAGTTGTTTGCCAAGAAATGACAAAATAAATGGGATAGTGGTCAAATAACATCACATATGACAGGGGAATGATAGGTAAATCTTAATCCTCAGAAAAAGAGAAAAAAGATTGAGCAATAATCATGGCACGATCGAGATGCTTTAATATGTGGTCAGAGCCAGCTCGAAAGTTGGACCAAGTGTGCCAAACCCCACTATCCTGGCAACGATTAATATTGCAATAAAAAAGGCCCAGTTTATTGTGCATGTAGTACCAAGCTTCCCTTTCCCTAGCTATCTAGCGAAAGGGTAGAATTTCATCTTTGTCAGAGGCCACTTCAACCATATTGAAGTCACTATATATAACCCAAGTTGTTGGAGGCAAGTTGTCAACCAGCCAACCCCACATCTGTGATCTTTCCACAGCACCATTGGAAGCATAAACATTAATGACTCCAAAAGAATAGTTGTTAATGGAAAGCAAAATCCAAATAATTCTATGTGTGGCGTCAGAATTGTGTGAAATAATAGTAGAATGAAGATGAGGTGACAAGAGAGTAACTACACCACCTTGGCCAGCTTCGTGCTAAGAGAAAAACATAACTTCGTCCTGCCAAATGATGCGGCATGCAAAAGAGAACATGAAACCAAAAATATTAGCTTCTTGCAGAAAGAAAAAATTTAAGTTACCAAGTCTATGGCAGGTATCCCAGACATAGTACTTTCTAGTGAGGTCTATGAGACGTCTAATATTCCATGATAAAAAATTCATGAAGAATCTTTCATATCATCCTCGTCCTCAAGAGAGGAGTAGCTATTCTACAAGAAGGTAGAAATTGGGTGGAAGTCAGAAGGAAAATCTTCTGTACTTATAGCCTGTCATTTCACCTCTAGTATCTCCACACGTCCAAGAGGACTGCGAGAATGTTGCATTGCTTGTGGCGCTATAGAAGAAGCAGCAAGAGGGGTACAAACCATAGCCGAGGCAAAAGCCCTAGCAGCCACCTTAATCCCCTATGTACCAGCAAGGTTTGAAACCTGCAACACCCCCAAAATAGGTGCTATGGAAATTGCTTGCATCCCTACGCTGGCAAGAATTGACGCTTCTGTGGGGAGAGAAGGATTCACGATGACTACCACATAGGACTATTTAGGAGGCAAGGGATTCAAAGTAGCCTTGCCCTTGTGCCCAACAATAACCCATTATTTGTTTTTCCCTTCTTTTTTCTTTTTGATTAGCTTGGTAGGTGCTTCTGTAGGCATGGGCTTAACCCTAGGCATAGCCAAAGGGCAATCCCTGATCTTGTGTTCTATGAACTGGCACCTATAACGGGTGTTGGGGAGGTTCAAATAGAGCACCTTTTGAAAGAAGGTTTGAGCCCCAATCTAGATTTCCATAGAATACTTAAAATACTTAGAAAGATCAACCTTGACGCAAACACGTCTCTGTGGGCGAGCATTAAAAAATTTCTCAGGCTCCTTTGTGACAACTTTGCCAAGGGTTTTGGCAATGGGCTCACTGAAAGACCAGCATGGCAAGGGTAAACTTGGGAACTCAACCCACATAGGAACCCTAAGCTTTTTATCATCAGAGATTGTGAAGTCTCATGACCATTTTTGAAAAACAAGCAAGGACAAACGCACAAACCAAGGTCCGTTGTTAAAGACCGCATTTGCCTATGACAGGTTAGTGAAGCGAAATAAAAAAACCTTTGGTAAGGTTTTGCATAGCATCAAGGCAGACTCCATGAGGAGTCTAGCACTTGTTAACCCATTCTCAAAGCATAGCTTCGAGAGGAGTCCTACCCACAAAATTTTGGTAAATTTTGAGTCTTTCAACAAATCAATTTTGTGTTTACACTACAACAATGGTATGTTAGAGCACATTTTATATATTCCATGAGGCATGTCCACACTCCACGTGTGTTTGACCTCTTATATCCTTTCCATTTTAGTCATGTGTGTAATGGAATTGAATATGGAACTAGAAATGTGACAGAATGAGAATGGCTTCAAGGCCAACAAAAGGAGCAAAAACTAGTTCGTGGGTTGCCCTAGATCAATAGCTTTTAGTTTCATTCTAAGATCAAGATCAAACCTAATTGCATAGAAGAAAAATAAAAAAAAGCACAAATCTAAGTGCAAGGATAACAAAACACAACATAGCGAAAGGAGTGGGTTGGTACTTCCTTGGACCATGCAACCTATGCATCATTAATTCATTGAACCCTACCTCCCCCCCACACACACTACATCAACCCTTATAATTTTAATTATCTTCATAATTTATTTTCACGCCCTCTCACGTCAAAGGATGTCAAAAAAAAAAATCTCCTATTGGTGTTAGTTCATCTTCTTAATCAGGATGAACTTTTATCCTATGGAGAGCCTAGTATGATATAGTCATACATTTTTATTGTCAAAAAAATAAAGATTAGAATATCTTGTCCATTTCCAATAAAAAAAAATTCAAAAAGAGAGTGTTAGATCCTAATGAGAATGTTCTTTAATGTTCTTTAAATTAAAACTTGCTTTCTTAAGAATATAATGAAATGAACAATGTTAAAAGAGTGGTTTACTATATTATTTGAATATAATAAGAAAGTGCTTATAAACATGTTACATCCTTGAATTTAAAGGATTTGCGATTGCAACAATGTAATTAAGTTAAATACAATATTTTTCATCAAATGACTCTCTATAATGAGCATAAATATTCCATAGCTAGTTGACATGCATTTTCATCTTTCTTATTAACATCATATTAATTATGTTCTTATTCTCTCTATTATTGTTTTAAAATAACAAATATTTACCTTACAAATGAGTTAATTAAGTGCTACAACAGATAGATTATTGTTACGCATAAACCAAACCAACACAAAATGTGAGCATGACAAGGAATTACCTTAGGCAGCCAAATGCTTTAATAAACTTCAAAAGAATAAAGCCTTGCAATTTTCAAACATCTTTGTTGGAAATTACAAGTTTTCCTTCTTTATTCCTCTAAAAGTGTCAATCATTATTACAATGGCATCCAAATTCTGAACACTTTTTTCTTTTACAATAAACTATTTATATACCAACCATTAAAAACTACATGTAGATGATTTGCGAACACAATTCAGGCTGAATTTATTCAATTACAAGATTTTGCTCAAGACAAGATGGAAAAAGGGCTAGTGTTAAAGGACAACATTTACAATCATTGCCTATATGTTTGCATCCTAACAAATCCATTTGTTTAAGATGTGGCAATTTTATATCTCCTGGCACTTGCACAATTGCAATCTAATATACCTAGTTGGCAGTTGTGTAACCATCATGACATGTACACAATATTATAGTTGCATAACTATGATTAAGTGCACAATTGCCACCTTCCCATAATTAGGGATTACAATGTAAAAGAATGGGTCTTATTTTCTGAAGAATATATCTTAGTCATATTTGAACTTGTGGTGTTTGAATTACCTTGCAACCATTTAGAATCATTTGTCAAACTATCTACAATTGTCATATTTTGTGTCATATTTGAACCTGTGGTGTGTGAATTACCTTACAACCATTTACAATCATTTGTCGAAATATCTACAATTGTCATATTTTGTTCTCAATCACTAGATGGGAGAAGTGATTTGATTTTTTTGTTAATTGTATAATTTTTTATTTTGTTCTTCAATAGAATTCATGGTTTTGAAGTGTTAAAAAGTATTTCCAAATTATATCCTAGTAATGCAGACAATAAAATGAGAAGAGACTTCAAATCTCCATTCAAAATAATTATGATTACAAAAATAACAAATTCATTGTGCAATTCATCTTTTACATGCACATGGTAAGTATAGCAGGTATCCAAAGTTATAAAGGTCAATTCCCCCTACTTAATATTTGGAGAAAAAATAAATATACATATTTCTAAAGAATAAAAATTAAATTAAAAATTATTCTTGGTAAATTATTGTATTCTAATATATTTTGAAATTTGACAATTAAGATGACCACTAAGCAAGCCTTAAAATATAAATATTATTCTATCAAATTTAAACATCTTTATTATAGATTGTTTATATATTTGAATATTTTAAATCAACATTGATAAAATATATCTACTACAATCAAAAAAAAAAAAATTTATAAAAATACACTATCTACAAAATCTTATGATTGAAGTCTTATAATTTTAATTTTATTTTATTTCCTGTTACTATGAAGATAACAATTTTACTCCATTTTACTATTGAAGTCTTATAATTTTATTTTCTGCTATTATGAAAATAACAATTTTACTCCACATTTAAAAAATTGTACTAACAGTTAGCTTGTTAAAAATGTACAACTTAGTTAAATGCAAGAATTGAATACTGTATATAAACTGGTGTAACTTGACAGCTAACATAGATTTAAAATTTTAATTAAGTGGAAACTCATTCTATTAATTTTAAATTTTAATTAAGTGGAAACTCATTCTATTAATTTTATTTCCTGCTGTTATGAAAATAACAATTTTACTCCACATTAAAAAAAACTGTACTAACAGTTAGCTTGATAAAAATGTGCAACTTTAGTTAAATGCAATGGTGGAATACGCTATATATAAACTGGTGTAATTTAACAGCTAACACTGATTTAAAATTTTAATTAAGTGGAGACTCGTTCTAGTTTCACGTGCAAGAGATTAAACAATGCCAGAGAACACTTTACATCCTGTAAATAGTTTATACTAACTTCTATCAAGCATAAGATCATTTATTAATAAAGCTAGATTTTACTAGGTTACTTTGAAGACGTGGTAACCTGGAGGACCCGAAACAGAAGATACACACAGATTTAGAATCCATCATATCTCAACAGAAAAGGTTGGAATCTTTGATTGAACGTGGTCAATGGAGATACAAATACTCCGAAGAGTCAAAACCAAAGAGCTAAGAGCAATAAGGTTCATTAGAAACGATATTACATAACAACAATAAGCTTTATTAGAATCGACATTACAAATGCATGCTCTCCATTTTTGCAACAGCCTCGCTAGTTTTTTGGCTTGTTTCTCTTTCCGCTCTCTTTTTCTTTTCTCTGCATATTGAAAACATCAGTATTAATTTGACAATCGTTGAAGCTTGTGAATATCCAATGGTAAAAATTATCGAGCGAAATTCCATAGTTTTATATGGGGAAAAAGACGAATTATTTTTGACGAGTACCGAGATTAAATTGAGATTAAATCAAATTACGCTGATTAAATAAAGCGAACAGGGGATGTAGAGCATACTACAATTAGTATTATAAAGCCTAATTGTTCGATGTTTTCTTTACTATAAAGGCAGATCCCACACGCACACATTGAACGCCCATAACTTCTCATACTGCTAGCCTCAATCGGGCGCTCTTTCTAAATAGTTAAATATCTTTGTTCTTTTGAAATAGCAACCAAGTTTCGGCTGGTCAATAGTGTTGAGCTATGTACTCCTGGTTTCATGACATCATTCTCCCTATAAAATTTAGTTGACCCGCTTTCATGCCATCAAAAAAGACCTGATATATCTTGGAGCACACTACCTGGGCACAAAATGCATCATAAACATACTTTAAGCAGAAGGGGATGAATCTGCTCTTTTTCCCAACATATACTTTTGGAACAAACTTCTCAATTTTTGACTGCAAACTTGCACAAAAAAGTTACTTTTTGAATCGAAATTCCCAAGGATAGTCCAATTGTGAAGAAACACTGGGACTTCGGTTTTACAGGTGGGGTTTCCTCTCCACTTTAACAGGTTTTTTTATGAACTTCGCCAAAGCCTTAGCTTCAAAATAATCTATTAAGATTACATTATTTGTAACCAACCTTCTTATTGAATAAGACTAGTTCATATAATTCATAAGGGAGAAAAATAAGGAAAATTATGGAGCCTATATCAGTCATGTACCACTCAGGTTTTCTCAACTCACACAGAAACCAATAAAAAGACTTCAACCCTTGGAACCTATATTTGAATGATGTCTAGTAGATCACTAATGAGTGGCTAAAAATACACCATTCTAAACTTAAGCACAACAGAAAAAGAAACCCAAATTTTATGCACTAATAAGGTATGAGAATTGAATAAATCGGAAACCATCAAATAAAAAAGATTTATTAAACTCCACTCTAAAGTGTGAATCACTTCAAGGAAGTGTAAGTATTATAAGAATTATGGACAGAAAGATAGAAGCTGAAAGAACTAAAACACAGTATATACTTCTTACTTTTCATTCAATACTATATATATATATATATTCCCATATCTTATTTTGTAGGTACATAAACAATTTTTTCAAATGTATTTTCAACATATTCGTATCACTGATACACTAGCTTATATAACAAACTATAACAACCTAACTAAATTATTAGTTATTGCCAAAGGCAGAAAACTATTGCTTTCATTCAATTCATCTGACCAATCAACTCATAGGATTTAAAAGATTAAAAGAAACTTCAAATGTTTGTATCTTTTTCTAATTTTTCATTATTTTATAAATCACATTTTTCATTCACTCTATTGGACCATTTTATTTTTAGCAATGAGAAAATTCAATTTTCTCCAACAAAAATACAAAAAAATTCTAACAATTCTATCATGTATTAATGAATCCATTAATTACAACTTTATCTTTTCCACACTTGTGAAAAGTTCATTAGATTTTCAAGAAAGTAATATTTTTATCGTCCACCTCCCATCACTTTGAACAAAAATGAATGTAATCAATATTAATTATCAAAAAAAAAATTCTTCCCAACTTCAATATAGAGCTAAATATTTTATATTTTCTTATTTTAAATATATTTATTAGTTTTACATTGATGTTTATTTTTGCCAATTGTAAAATGTTATTTCTTTAAGTTGACACTATGTTTTACTAGCTACTATTTTACAATCTTGCTCTGATTTTTTTTTATACCATTTTACAAATTGTCAAACTAATACTACCCCTCAAACTTACTAGATATTTTGGTAGTTTGAATTAAGCAATCAATGATTTATTTTTCAAAATTAAATATTTAACTTATAGTTGAATTGGTAGAAATGAGTAGTTGATTCATATATTATAATTTATATTGTTATTTATATATTTCTTAAAATAATATAATTATTAATATTTTTTTTTTTTTTCCCCTTATAATAACATATCATCCTCTCTTTTAGCTCTCTCTTTCTATCCTTCCTTTCTATCTATAAATCTCTATTATCCTACTTTTCCAATTATTGGCAGGGACTTTGACACATTGTCTCTCGTTATTTTATGCATCCTATGACGAAATGTTTCATAACACCCCATGTCCACTCCTCCACCCCCATATTATATCATTCTTCTAATGGGGATGGTGGACTAACAATACTTTATGACCACATTTTACTAGTTCATCATAAGGTATGGGTATGGACATACACATCTCATGACAAGCAATGATGAACTAGCCTTACCAGGCTTACTGTACTTTCATCTAAGCATGGAAACAAACACATCTACCCAGGCAACTGAGGATAGCAACTAACACATTTATCCAAAGTATTACATCAAAGTTTAGATATGGGAAAACACATTTATATAACATCAAGGTTGTCAATTATGATTGGGGACATGTTGATGGATGTTTTATGACTGCACGAACACAGAATAAAATGCCAAGGTATCTTATCCTCTCTTGATTAAATTTTATGTGTATGTTAACATTGTAAGAAAGATCACACAAGTATTTTCCAAGGTTCCTTCTATTGTGGATAAGCTCGATGGTTGATGTGATATGTTAGTATTTTTATTGATTCTCCTAATGTTGGATGCTTTTCATGTCAGATTTGGAACTGGCTACTTTCCTTCTTTTTGGCTCCTTCAAGTTCTTTTCATGCTTTTTCAGAGATGTTTCTAGATTTAATTAACTTTCGAGATTTGTAAGGCCTTTCCACTTTTGAATGCTTTTTCAAGCTGTTTTTGAGGAGTTCTATTTCAAATAATTTTTCAAGAGACGCTTTTTCAAACTACTTTTTCGAGAGATTTTTTTTCAATGCTTTTCTGAACTTCTTTTTCAAACTTAGGCATTTAAGACCAACTGCTAGCCTAATCACATTTTCGATTATAGATCTAGATACCCTTTTTCCTCCTCTTCAGCCAAAGCTTGTAACTTGTCAGAACAGACCTGCTAAACATAGACTTTCTATAAATAGTAAGTCTGTTCAAAAATAAAACTAGGGAAAAATAAATAGTAAGTTGATTGTTGAGAGATTGAAAAGGTGGCTTCCCATTATTATCTCAGAAGAACAAGGTGGTTTTGTTGCTAGCAGACAAATTTTGGATGGGGTGGTTATTGCTACTGAGGCTATTCACTCTATGGCTACTTCAAGGGAGAGAGCCATGTTTGTTAAGCTAGATATGGCTAAGGCCTATGATAGAGTTAAATGGAGCTTCCTAAGGAGTATTCTTCTTTCTTTTGGATTTAGCTCTGATTGGGTGAGTTGGATTATGAGTTGTGTTACTTCTGCCTCTTTTTCTGTTCTTATTAATGGTCAACCTTCTCAACTATTTGGTGCTTCTAGAGGCCTCTGCCAGGGTGACCCTCTCTCCCCATATCTATTCATCATCATGGTTGAAGGCTTGGGCAGATTCATTAAGCATCAGGTGTCCCAGAATTCTATTCAAGGCTAGCGGTGGGGTAATGGCTTACCTTCTCTTTCCCATCTTCAATTTGTTGATGATTCTGCTCTTGTTGGTCTTGCTAGGATCAAGGAAGCTGAAGCCTTTCGACATGCTTTGGACGTTTATTTGGCAACTTCAGGCCAGAAAGTTAATGAGCACAAATCTTCCATTTACTTTTTTAACACCCCTGATTCTATTCAGCACAGGATTGTTGGTATCCTACGGTTTCAGATAGGATCACTTCCTTTGACTTATCTTGGCATCCCTATTGCTGTTTCCAGGCAGCCACGTCTCTTCTGGAAAAATTTGATTACCAAGCTTCAGGATAAGGTAAATCATTGAACTCATAGATGGCTTTCTACTGCTGCCCGGGTTACTCTTCTTCAAGCTGTTATCCAAGCTCTTCCTACTTATCGAAGCATGGTTCACGCTGCACCTATTTACTTTCTCAAGGAGTTTGATGCTCTTTCTCAACAATTCCTTTGGAGTGGTAATTTGCGTAGTACTAAATGGAGCTTGGTTAATTGGGCAACTGTTTGTAGGCCTAAAAAGGAGGGTGGTCTTGGTCTTCGATCTGCTCTATTGAGTAGTCAAGCTTTGACTGCTAAACTTTATTGGCGATGGTGCTCTGGACAACATCAACTTTGGGCTCGTATTATCACTCATAAATATTTTCATGGTGCTGATCCTTGCTCTGTTTCTGCACTTCCTCTTGAAGGTCGTGGCTCAATGGTTTGGCATACTTTGAAGACAGGTGCGATGTTGGTAAAGAGGGGTCTGTTTTGGATATGTAAAAAAGGTTCCCAGGCTTTGTTTTGGTCTGATGCTTGGGATGGATTCCCTTCCATTTTATCCATATACCCTCATCTTCAGCCTCTTTGTGACTCTTTTCTTGCCGCTGGATGGGATAAAGTGGCTCATTACAAGACTCCTTAAGTAGATTCTTTTCTTCTCTTCCTCTTTTCAGTTCATAAGGTTCACGTATATTCCTCGTGAATGGAATAGAACTGCTGATTGTTTAGCCAAATGGGCATCTAGTCATGATCCAGGTTGGAATATTAGGGATAGGAGGCAACTGTCCTTTGAGATGGTGCAAGAATTTGATGATCTTGTTGCTCAGGATCGAGCTCCTTGTTGAGCTCTCCTTGTTGTATTCCTTTCTGTCTTAATAAATTTTTACCTCTCTTTTTGCAAAAATAGACATCCCTAAAAATAGAAAACCCTAAAAAATAGGATCCATTTCAAAACTCAAAATGAACCCAATAAAACTCACTAAGAATAGAAATCCCCTAGCAAATAGGAACCTCTCCAAAAGACTCAAAATTTGACAAGCTCATTCTTCAAAGGATTTTCAACTCAACACTTCATCCAAATTCACCATTTTTAACCAAGAAAACCTTGAAGGCTTGAACACTGAAACCCTAAAAAATGCGGGAACCAACTCCCCATTCTAGAATTGGTTAATTTTATCAATTGTCATTTGAAACTCAAGGAAGCTAGCAGACTAACCAACACCTTTCAGAGCCAGTGAAATATCCCAAATGGATTTGTTATGCTGCTACTATAATGTTTGATTATATAAATTATATTTTCCTGTAGATTTTTCTTTGATCTTATAGAGCTAGACAAAAGTTGCAAAAGAATGTTGTTTCTTTTTGTATTTTTCAGAAAAAAGGTATTACAACGAATAAATAACAGTAACTAATAAAATAGAAGTGATAGAAATCATATGTAGCAATACATACTATTCTGGAAATAATTCTAAAATCGTACCAGCAGAGTTTGATTTATTTCAGAATAGTACCAATAGAGATGTACCTCAAACAAGGTTGACGCCAACTGAAGATGGGAACCAGCTACAGCCAAACAAGTTCAAATGATAGAGCCCAAGCTGCTGCAATAAAACAACTCCAATCTGCTGCAAATAAACACTCCAGAATTCCTCCTACGAACTGCTATAAGGAAAAGTCAAGCTAAACCAAAGCGGCCGCCTTCCCTATAAATCCACTACCTACAAAGTGTGACTGCAGTACTAGAAATTGATCCTCTATCGTGATCAAACTCTATGCATAAGAACCTTCAAATCTGATCTTGTTGAGGGCTACGTCCCAACAAATCTGCTCTCAACACTAAGGTTTACGTCCTAGGTGAGGAATGCTCTTCCAGAGCAATGGTGTCCAAAATAGGTTGACAAAATGATAAAGATACTAACCTTTAGCTTACCATCTCCTTACATCCCCTCTCCAAGGCAAATCGAACCCTAAAAGAACCCTAAAGTGGATTTCATTTGAACTTTATAATATAACATTATTTCCCCAATAAAGGCATCCAAATAGAAGGAAATCATTACTTTATTAATGAAAAATAGCTCCAAGCATTAAATAAGTCCCGACAAGTAATAATCAAATAGTAAAGACTGAGCTCTTTCCAACAAGCTATCACACATAGGCAAATCGGTCCAAACGGAGCCAAAAAACTCCTTATTACTCCAAAATGGCTAAACACTTGGCCTTATTTAAATTATTAAAATGCTAACTTAAGAGAATATTTAAATATATTAAAATATTACCAAGTAGCCAAGCAACAACCCAAACACCATTAAAACATGAAACTGAGTTTGTCACCTACCTGTGACTAATGTCGGACAACCTAGGCCAACTGGCAATCTCACCCTCAAATCTAGGGATACTCTTAAAAAATAGAGAACACACCCAAATCTCCTGAAATTGAGACCAAGGGGTGATCTCATAGAACCTCAACTCTGGAAACATTACCACATCCTAAAAGGTAGGAATCTCCTCCTACAATCAAGGAACTACATCCTAAAATCAAAGAACTGCTCTCAACTGGTCTACTACTGCCTGTAATACCAAATCCAGACGTTGCAAACCCTAACTAAGTCCCTGACCACCACTGCCAGCCTACGAGACTCCATAACAAGCTAACTCTCATGTCCCTGCTAGACAGAGCTAAAGAGGGGACAAGACAGCCAGCACCATCATCGCCGTCACATACCCACATTTATCTAAGTAAACTCCATTTGGGATTGTAGTAATCTGGGTTGCACTTAAAATACTGATGGTGAACTATGGAATCATCAAAGGCACATCCAACAAGGGAATAATTGCCTACAACAGCCCATCAAGGCTCAGCTCCAAAATGAGGATGATGTAGCAACTTACCCCAATCATGAATGAGTCCAACCAAATGAATCGGATTCTCATAACTATATTTTTTGTGAATGGCCCTGCTCTTAGGAGGAGATGTTCAATGTGGGGCTCATCAATGTCAGCATTAGACTCGTCTATAAACTCATTCAATAATTCACAACACTCCCAAACAGTCATCACAGCTCTGCAAAGCTTACCATATTCATCACACTTGCGTAAAACAAAAACTTAAGTCTGGTCAATGTGTTGAGTCCTGCAAAATTCTTCCACAACTGCCCATCTTTCACTTTCATTTCCATAATCCCTTAAGGCATGAACAAATGCTTCGCTGACTGGTGCCATAAAGCTGCCATCCAAACATTGTTTTTTTGGTGTTCCTTCAGCATCAACACCATTACACTCCTCACTGCCAATGGCTGATAAGGGGGTGATTATCTCCACGTGATCAAGTTTCTAAGGAAGTGGGCTAACATCTTTGTGGCTTAACTATTTTGTGTTTGTAACATGCTGTATATGATAACAAATGAGAATATATATGAATGCATACTCTTCCCAATCCTGCCACATGACTTGCTAGGCCTTTGCAATGCCTCTTTTCACTTCTCAGATTATTCACAAACATAAAACAAAGAAATATGAAATATAGATGTATACAGCCTCATATACAAAAATTCAGAAGTAATTTTCTCATAGTTTGGTGAGAGAATAGTCTCACCAACCCACTTCATTGAACTTTCTGTGATACCATATTAGGACTATCAAATATGGGCACAGGCAACAACTAAAACACAAGATATGTGTACTTCTAATTTTTCATTCAAACCAAATTATATCTATATAGGATTCTCATATCCTATTTTGTAGGTAACTCCATAAACAACTTCCCCAAATTTATCGAGTTGTCCTAAGTTGACTAAAAACTCAACATATTCGTACCACTAATACACTAACCGATATAACAAACTATAACAACCCTACTAAATTATTATTTTATGCATCCTATGATGCAATATTTCCAACAACTATTGCATCTATGATGCATTTGAAAGTTGCTTTGAAGTCTAGGAGTTATGTGTTGGCCTTACATACCAACATGAACTTCCTTTAATATTTATTATTGTGTTTAAATGAGCTGAAAGAATTACTCTCATAGGCATCATGTTGAATGCTGTTGGCATATTTTCTTATATGCATCATTTTGAATACTTTGTCATATCCTTAGCATCCAGCCATTTGAACGCTGGTGAAAGATCCCGGCTGGGCATACGATGCAAACGGTGATGTTTGTTCAACAAAATCTTTTGACAGCGAACAAAAGTAATGTTTTTGGTTTTTGTATTTTTTGTTCTTTCGTGTTTTTCTGTTATTCTTTTGTCTTTTTCCTTTCAATAATGAATGCAAACAAATACTAGACCAACTGTGCTAACTAATGAATACTTGAATTACACTGATAAATAAAGAAATGCTCTTCTGCAAGTTAACACCAAAGTGGAAATAATAGCAGATTTAACTCCTTTCTCAAATCTGAACCAAATAGCAAATATAGTAGACTTCCTACCAGGCTAGATTTTGCACAGATCAAAGTAGTTCAAAATCTGGAGTTCAATTAATTCTGACCTACGGCTGAATTACAATTTGATGAATTACTGAAGCTGCCAGCACCCTCTGAAATCTGCCACGGGAAGTGCCTGGGAAAAGATTGAGCCCAATCTGCTCTACTCGATCCGTCCAAATTGACGCCAGCAATCAGTGTATGCAAGAATAAGTGCAGAACTTAATCGGGCAGCTTCTAATAGACCTGTAAGCTGATGCTTATAAATTCTGCACAAGGATTGATCTGCAAGTTCAACCTACAGAATTTGCCGTCAATGACCGGAGAGTGGGGTGCAATCTCCTGGCAAGCTGGAAGATGTCTGGAGGCCACCAATCTGCTAGGATTAATGAATACCTTGCTGTCTTAGGACTGCAGCCTGCACCATTATTCTGAAAACAAACAGTTACTCCTCAAATTTCCTGCCACTACTATGCCAGGATGATGTGCGATCAGTCCAAGGCTCTCGAGAAGTTTTATCCTTGTATCAAGTCTCCCGATTTGAGTTTCTAAACTCGAATTGGTTGTTCCAGCTGTTCACTTGAAACAGGATACATTGTCGCAGCTAAAAATAATGAATTCTCCTTCCCTGTGATAAGTCGAACACCTGCTGGAAGAAATGGTGCCTGCATCCCATCCAAAGACCCAAGAGTTTGACGTTCTCAGGCCTCCAGTTGCTTGCACATGCCATCTTCAGAGCCAGTATTTCACAATAATGAAAATTTCATTCTCTGTCCTCCCAAAGATGGCCGCCGAAACAATCTTTTTGTTCCGACAAGATAGTGTTTCCCTCCGTTCGCAAATCAACTTTTTTAAATAAAATCTGAAGCCTCCCCTCAAAAGTTCAATCTCCGTGTTTATTGAATTATTTTAATATTCTGGAGACTCTTATTTAATCCCCACAACTTATAAGTTGGGTACTAGAGGATGGGCCCATGGCCCTGTAATATAATTTTTTCATTAAAGTGAATATTTAATGATTTATTTAAAGTCACATAGGGAACATTTAATTAATTCCTTATTTAATTAAAAAATATGATCCAAAACTCCAAATAAGACGTCATTTGAAATGATGATCTCTACTGTTGACTGTGCTCCTATTGGCTGACTAGCAGTTCCTTTGAAATTTGAGGATGTCACCCTAAATTTTAGGAACGACCTTAGAAATGTCCAAAGTTGATTCCCAGAGTTTCTGCACACTCTGTGAACCCCGGATGAGTCCCCTAACCATACTGTTGGCCTACAAGAACTCAGATAATATGCCAACTTGCTTCTCATCTCCTGTCGCCTGGAAAGGGGACATGACAGCTGGCTTTCTGTTCGAGCTTTTTACTCACTGTGAACAAGGTTTAACTCCTTGCAATCATTCCTCAACAGACATAAAGAAGATCTAGTCTCTGAAGATGTACAACATTTTTGCCATTGTGTGACCTATGGCCTTTACTGTGAATCATTGTTATTGAGGGACCTACTCAATAGTGCATATTTAATCTTCTTCTGTCATTTTTGAAAGCGCAAAACAAAAAATGTGCCAGCAATAATATGTTCTTTGTGTCCTCTATTGCAGCTAAGTGATGGCACAATCATACTGAGAGGAATGAAATTGCTACTGCCATGTGTTGCTTCCACATAATCACAAGCACAGTCCTTTTGATCCTAGCGAGGATAAGAAATCTATACCATTTGAGCTGCCATAAATCTATAAGAAATCTAAATTCTTGCCATTTGAGCTGCTATAGGATTTAGAAATAATGTGCAGAGGAATTTTGTTCGATGTTTCAGTTGTCAGTGTTCTCATAGACATGCATGGAAATTGTTAGACTGTGTCAAAGGAATACCACTTCAAGGCACAATGATTATGGAGAATATACTGATGGAGAAAATGGAGTTTGCAGGGGTAACGCCAAGCCTCACTTATTTCCACTGCATGTTCTGCGAAAACACACGAGCTCTGGAACAGTTGTAGGCATTCATCAAAGCATAATGGCAGGCAATTCTATCAGATATCATGATTGGAGATGCAAGTGGAATCAGATGCATGGGCAATGCATATAAAATGCTTGCAGAAGCATCTCAGAGAGATGTCATTTCATGAAACACAACAGCCCCACTATATGCACAAAATAAATTTATTAAAAAGATTTTAAGAGAATCGCATAAATGCAATTGCCAAATATATTTCCAAATTCCATGATCTTTTCCGTTATCCTCCCTACTACACATGGTGTAGAAAACCTAAATCAATAAGGACATCTATTAAAGCACTAAGGCTAGAGAATTTTTTCCAGATGTTGCCACTGGAAGTCTACATAAGCATGCATGCGAAATCCGGACAAGTAGACAAAGCATGTAAAAATTCAGATAGAATATGTAATAATCACTGAAAATGCACAAATGCACTATTCTGGTCATAAATTGATATATGCTTCTGTGGTGTTCAACATTAACAGAGATGGTCGATCTTTATAATCATTATCTTTGGAATGTCTAAATCAGTGGTTTAGGGGGAGGTTGAAACATCCATGAAAGCATCATGCAAGTTTGAAGATAAAATAGTGTTAGTTATCCAATGAGTTGCCATAATTAAAAATCTTTCCTTAAATTTATGCCCATCCATCTGTCGAAGTCCTTCTGTCGCTCCATGTATTTGTCATCATTCAAAGTGTTATTCAAAGTTCCCGAACACTTCCTGTCATCGTCTCTTCATTCGAACCACTTTGAACTTCAGTTCAAAAGCAGTTCAAAGTAGTTCAATCAAAGTATTTTTGCTCTAACAATTATCTTGCAGGAAATGCGCATTAAGCAGCAAGACGTTCTTTTGAATTATTTTGAACTACTTTGAACCTCGGTTCAAAGTACTTCAAAGCCGTTCAACGATAAAGGCTTCTTGGTGAAAGTGGATCATGTGGTACAATTGAGCCGTCATCTCACAAGGAATTGATTGCGGTGTAAGAGATTAATAATTAAAAATGATGTTTTAATTTCCAATGCAAAGAATCATCATTATGATTAAAAGTGGAAAATCTTTCTCTACAAAGGGGATTGGATGTCATAACGAGGCCAATTATTATTAGTACAGCCACAAGGGGAATTATTAAATGAGATGGTTATGTTAAAAGGCCTTCGAACGTGTGAACATTAACGAGAAGTGATTTGTCATAAATGCCTCATAATGAGGCTGTACTTTGGCACGTAAGTACTCTTTCCTTCTTAAAATGAGCTCGGCTTTCCTTTTTTGTTTGTCGTGCAAAGAATTAAGAGTCTGAAGAAGAAGCTGTTAAGGAGGGAAGAAAGGAAAACCATTGTTTCTCGACAGATTATAGGTGAGGAACATACAAACTCTTGTTTTTGTTCTGCAATCTCTGTGTTTTCCAAGATAATCAGTTCGAAGCCTTGCTGTATTTGATTTAAAGATGAAATTTGTGTTGCATTTCTTTGGTAACATTTCAAGTTTGGAGTGTAAACAGCCTGTCATATGTGGTGCCAACCTAGAGGGTGTTAAGTTGGAGAAATTGCAAACAAATTTTCTTGAGCATGCTGATGAATCAAATGGGTGTATGGAAATTCTGACCAGTGGTCTAGTTGAAGCCGCAGCTTTTCCCCCAGCCCTTCTGAGCCCTGAATTGCTTCAAATTTGTATTGATCACTATGATGTAAGAAGTAAAAGTATTGTAAACAAGGATGGTGAACCAGTGTTGTCGATTTCAAGGTAAACCACTGCCTCTGTATTGCGTTTACCAGACAATACATTTGCTGCATTTTCTCCCGTTCAAGCCCTGGGTGAATATCGAGAAACTCCAAACCAATTCCGCAATACCCTAGCTAGGAAATGGACTGGAACTATGTATGGTGGAGGTTCTAGGTTACCTAAGATAGTCACCAAGGATCATCTTAAGCCTCATATTCATGACCTTATAGTGTTGTTACATCGAGTCAAGGGTTTAGCCTGTGTTTACCTCTTCGAGGACTGGATGTATCGATATATAGAAATAATATTGAAAGGAGAACAATGGATAGACTGGACTGAGATTATTGCTAATTCATTGAGGACCCAGCTAAGACATGCCAAAGAATCTAGGGAAAGTTTCTACATCCTCATATTTGACATACTACATTGCCTACATCAATGATCTTTCTCCTCTCCCCCATGAAGTCTATAATGAAGAAATAACAGCATATCAATATTGTCCCTTGCTGCAAAAAGATAGAGTGCTGGAGAATTTTAGAAAGGTTCATGATGTACTGATTCAACATGTGCATGTATCTTTAAAAAAAACACCCATGCCTACAATGTCTCCTGAAGCTCAGAGATTGATTCAACAATACAAAAGCTATTTCATACAATTTCCCAAGTTCACCTATTTGAGAATAGGTGGGTTCGAAGAGGAACCCATAAAGCTTCCATGATATGCATTGGATTGTTTTGTTTTGGCTGAAATTTGTAGACAGTTATTCTCTGTTATTAAAGATAACATACCACAGGAGAATTGGAAAACATTTTTTCCTTGGTTTGCAGTAGTATGATCAATGCCTCTATTATAGGAAGTAATCTGCTCAGATTTAGTTTTGGTTCTTTCCAAGGCAGAAGAAATTTTGACAGTAAGGGCTTTGCAATTCAAATTCTTGGTTTTAAAGGTCACTCTTCAACAACTTCACAATTAGAAGATCTATGGCAGGACTGTAGGGATGAAGAAGAGGTTTTGAGAAGAGATCAATCCAGATTGACATTGCAACAAATCAATTCCCTAAGACTAAAATTTCAAACCGAAGGGATAATTGAGGATGGCTCAAACATGATTGAACCAAGCTGGGAAGAATCAAATGAATTGAAATCACTGGAAGTAGACTGAAATCAAGACGAGGAAGAGGATATCAATCTAAGGGCTAGATCTATACTCACTTACACTGATGATTGGCTAAAGAAACAGAGCAAGAAAATTGTCAATGAACCATCTCCAAGGGTAGTTTCTTTTCCTGAACCATCGACATCTAACACCCAACTTTCGTCTCCTGTTGCAAGTAGTGTGTTGGCTCAAGGTAAGCAGAAGAGGACGCCAATCCACATACAAAATACGGCTCCTAGAACCAAATCTAAAGCTAAATCTGAGGCCCTTAAGCAACACAAGGTTCAAAAAGAAAGGATGTCAATTCAAGGACAAGATTCAACTGATGGTCTCAACCTCTCGGATGGCATCGATGGCAATGTGCAGTTCATTGAAGCTCCCAAGGTGGATCAGCCAAGGTTTATGACTCCCACCAGAGATGCTCAGGCAATCTCTATAAGCCCTACTATCCCATCCTGGTTATCCAATACAACCAGTAAGAAAAGAAATCTACAGCCAGTTTCAACACCTGTAGAAGATATTGTAACCAAGTATGCTGCTCGGGGTTTAAAAGCTAAGAAATTGAAAATGGATGCTCATTTAACTAAGGGCCCAATGACCAGAAAAATAACAGCTGAAATAGCCACTTATAAGCAGAAAACGGAGTCAAGGGATATTGATAATGAGGATTTCAAAGTCACTTCAGTTGAGATGGGAACCATAAAACAAAGCACAGGCAACCACTTCTTCAACTTTTCTGCTGACCACATGTTAACCCAACCTGAAAAGGACAGCAGGGAGAAAAAGGAGCTTAAGGGAATGTTGATGACTACGACCGCTTATATCGATTCTTTGATGTATCTTGGAGCTCTCCCAATAGTTCAAGCCCCTCAATCCTTCGACCCAAACTCTGCAGATAGCCAGCAACTAGTAAAGCAAATGCAAAGGGGGAAAATGCTATCAGATGTAGTGAAAGAGTGGGTGAATACTATTATCAAATAAGGTAATAAATTCATTCTAGAATTCACCAGTGTGTATGCCGAAGGAGAAACGTTGTTGGGAGAAATTCAAACTTTGACACCAGGGTGGGAAACTAAGCAGAGCCGATGCCAGGCGGTTGTGTTCTAGGTAACTGAAGTTGATAAATATGGAGTACTTAAGTTTCTAAATGAAAATCCAATGAAAAATGTAGAACCCTGTATTTTGTTCATCATGAAAAACAACATGAGTTGGAAAGAATCAGTTTATAAGGAGGCAATTAAAGACATGCAAGCCATTGAGAGCAAAATTGCTGAGATGCATGACGCACTCCTTAAGGACATGAATATAGTGAACCCTACAGGGATTCTGCAGTTTGAGGATGGGAATATGGATTTTGAAACATTGACTAAAAGCTTCATTGAAGCCATCAGGAGAAACAGGGATAATGAATCGCCTACTACTAATGATTTCACTACGCTAGCGAATATCGAATCCATACTATGCCTTAACAAAAACCTCATGCCACGTCAAAGCCTAAAGATCAGGGAGTTCAGATGGCAAAAGGATGCATGTAGGGCTAGGCTGCTAAGTTTAAAGAATCTGCATTCCCACGCAATGCAAGAGTTCATGAACGCTTTTAGAAGCTGGAAGTCGGTGCGACAGACCGTGGGAGAAGAAGAGAAAACCGGCGACGAGGCTTGAATAGATAGTTGTTTTCAGTTACTTTTTGACAGTTGTTTCCTATAACTGTTTTCTTGTTTAGAACTGTTGCTTGTTTAAACCGAAAAGGCTAGGTTTTGATGGAGGCCTTTCGGATCTGTAATGAAACTATAAATGCTAGGGCATTGAACTTATTAAGGGTTAGAAAATAGAGAGTTAGAAATTCTGATAGATAGATACTTTTAAAATAGTGATCGAAAGATAGCATATATATGTTTACTTTTTGAATGACTATGTGCATGAAGGAAGTTTAATATATATATCTATATCATCTTGGATTTGGCTTGGAAACTTTGCATTCGAAGTATTTAAATCATTGTTACTTTGTGAACTCTAATTCATCGGTTCAAGATATATGTTGTTGTTCCTACTGTAAGTTCATTTAAATTAAGATTCTTGAGTGGTTGATATCAAGTTGCGGTATTATTCATTTCTTTGAAATAGATGTTCTACGGAAGCATAGTTTGATAAATTTCCTTTTTGTTATTTGAATGAATTCTTACCTCACTACCTAAGAGTATGTGAGAGAACCGTATGTGCTTTCTAGTAAAAGTGCAAAGATAATCTTTGAATTCATTGAAAATTCTATAAGGAAGTTGTAGCTTTAAAATACAGACAGAAAACCAAATAATATGAAGTTTTCTCAACTGTTGTGAACATTTTGTGTTTTCCAATACCATTGGGCGTAGAGGGAATTTGTTAAATATTTGAAAAGACAATTTGTTCACCAACAAATAGCAAAATGGTTGATACATGAAAAAGGTGGAATCATACATATTGGACCTGAATTGTTTGACAGAAAGTCTCCAAACAGATGTCAACTCAAGGAATTAAATGAAATGATTGTAGACTGTACCCAAAATTTTGTGTGGAGCTCTAAAGATCTTTGAAATAATAAAGCTTAGTTTATGAGCTGAGATCATGTATCAATTATAAGAAAAGTATTTCCTTTGTGCTGTAAACTTTGTTCTTATAAACATCTATATAGAATAGAGAAACCAATTTGTCACTGATTTAGGTTGTGAAGTACCTCTTAACTGCCAATGGTGAAAGAAAGACTATATTGAAGGCACTCTCACGATGAACATGAAAAATGTTCGAAATGTCTCAAGAAGAATGCCTTGATGAAACACAACATCATGAAATGCAATGATTGCAGGAAATCTAAACAAAGTTGACGAAATTGGTATACAAAGGAAGGTATCTGTGTAGTTACAAAATCAAGACATTAATTTAATGTTGTAAAGAGAATTATTTGTTGGCAATCATAATGGAAAGCAAACAATTGCATTCAGTGCGTTAAACGAGCATGTGAGGAAGCTATAGTTGAGAATGATTTCTTTATTATTATGACTACAAATGGTGTTGTTGGAAAAGCACTTGAAGAGAAGGATAGGATGTATGAATGTTTTGATTACTTGATGTCATCAAAGGGTTTCGTTCTTCCACACATTCAGTCTCAAGACCAAAACTAAGCCAAATTATGTCCAAGTTATATCTATAAAAGCATAAATAAAGAATAATTCTTACTAATTGAAATCTTGCAATATGGATGATACTTGGGCTCTATGAAAAAGAAAGGATAATTTGCAAATGCAATTGCAACACATGTAACTAAAGGACAAGTTCTTGTTAAATGACTAGCTCATGGATTGGAAGACAAGTAGTTTTCGCTTCGACAAAACTGATAATATGTTGTCCTTCCAAGATGTAAATTTCCAATTTATCTTTTTGTAAAAGTGACTTGTGTCACTTATTGTAACTAAAGTTAGAACTTGGACTTAATTTATTGTAAATGTTAGGTAAACCCTAACTTGTTTGCATATAGGTAGTTACTCTAAGTGGTTATTTGAGTAGTTATAGGTCACATCCCCCTCTTTTGAAACCCTACGTACGTCATCCCCTTCTAAAAATAAGATTTAATAATAAACAAATAATAGAATTAGAATTTTATAAATAAAAACAATATAATATAATCTTAGTATAATAATATATTATTAGTATAATGTTATTGAAATAATAATATAGAAATAAATTAAATAATAAATAATAAATAATATAAAGCAATATGATATATTATTTGATAATATGTTGTCTACTACATCTCTTTATGAGATACACCTTTGCATTTGTATCCTCTCTTTGTTGCGCGTACATTCATGCACAATGGAGGATAATCCACTCTTCGTGGACATGTGCTTAGTTGTTATGCTTATCTCTTTGCTGGCTACTAGTCATATCAGTTGCCTTTATATAGAAGGCACTTCTATAATGTATTCATCCAATTATCTGATTAATCAAATCATCTGATATCCATTATCATTTGATCATCATTTGTCTCTCTTGTGTTATCTACTGAGCTTCTTGATCTTGGCGTTGACTTATTTCCTTAGGCAAATTCTTACATGGTATCAGAGTTATACCAAATTCTTACATGGTATCAAAGCCACGAGAGCTTCATTGCATAGCCATTGGAGAGATTTTTTTTGTAGGTCAAGATTGGAGCTTGCAGGTGCAAAACAGATATTGGTATCACACTCAGAAGGTCAAAAAAACCCCGAATCGACTTTTGTTTAATCAAAATCGGACATCTGAAGTGAAATCTAGAGTCATTTGATTTTTGGAGGTGCGACGGCGACGATTCAAGAGAAATAATTACAAAGGTGATTTTCAAACAGCAATATCTCCCTCATACAGACTCCTTTTTTTGAGCACTTTTTTTTTGTTTTGGGGTAGAATTTTGTGATCTACACATCGGTGCAAGTTGTTTGTGATCTCTATTCCTAAATTTTTCTAAATATTGTCAATCCTGATTTTTACAACTTCAGAGGCTTTGCTTGGGCTCATATGGACACATATTCAAGTGCTATTTTTTTTTAAAGTGCATAATTTTTATCTACTTTCCAGATCTAGTATCAATTTGGAGTAATTTTGAGTAGACATAGTACTTCCAGCATTGGGTCATTTTTGGCCTATTTTGGCACTTGTAATTAATTAGATCCTTGAAAGGTCTTGTGTTTTATCTTTATAAGTCATATATAGCCTCATATTTGTTGTTGTAACTATGAAAATCAAAAGTCCACTTTGGTTCATTTTGACAAGTGACAATTGTACATGCACTTAGTATAAAGTGTCAAAAATCTATTTAGGGGGGTTGCATTGATTACTATATCATGGATGGGGAAGATTTGACTACCTTGACAACACAAAACTATAAGCAATGCAGTGAATTAGTTCTCACTTATCTTAGTAAGCATAATGCATTGCCATATGTGAAAGGACTTTCATACAATGGTGACACTGTTACAATCATTTGCCGTGCACTTTTTCTACATATGGATATGGAGGTTATGGATTCACTTGATGACATGAAGTCAACTGATTTTTATGATATTTGGATCTATCTTTGGGAGATGTATGGAGATCATGTTCCTCCATTCCCAAAAGATCTTTTACCTCCAATTGTAGCTACATGCTCTCCAGCTGAGATCACTACAGCAACTGTTGCTCTTGATGATGTTTGTATTCACACATTCATGGATTCACATGATTCAATGCAGTAAGATATTCATTGTCTTCCAGACTCAATTCCTTGGGATGACTTCTTGACAGACATTGCAGGTTTGTTTGTGGAGTCCTACATTGAGGATATGGGACACACTATTGATGATATACATCTTCTCTTTATTGAGGATGATCCTTCTTCAGTTGTTGTGAGGGAACACTCTAACCCTCATGATTCTCTTCTTGATCTTTCTTTTGAGTTTGACATGATTGTGGATACTTTCTTACAACATTTGCAGGAGATCCCTTTCACTTCAGAGAAGACATTTGAGTCTTTGGACATTGCTTTACATGAATCTCAAACTTCACTTGAGATGTCAAATTGCATGGTTGATCATACTCATGTGTTGTAGATTCCTATGCAGTTTCCTAAGACAAATTACATTCTGAGAGTTCTTCCTATTGATTGGGGAGGATTCTTTTGTACACCTATGACACCATTTCTTCTTCAAGAGAGAAATATCATTCAGTTTTCATGGTGCAGCTTCTACATTGATCCAGGAGCATATTTCATGGGTATAGATTCTACATTGAGGGGGGGCTTCTTTGTTTCTCTTCCTACTTCTTTTGAGAAGGCATCTTGGTCTTTGGAGTTTGATCCACATTCCTATACAGAGCAGTTGCCATTGGTTCCTTGTCTATCACCATCTTCTATTGGACTTGATCTTGATTGGTTCGTGACATCTTCATTATTCAAGGACATGGTGACACATCTTCAAACTTTAGGGACAACATACTTCATATGGATTTCCCTTCCATCTTCCTATCCACAATGGGAAGCCTTCTTGCATTTGTATTTGGTGTATCTTCTTCCTAAAGGGAGAAATGTTGTTTGTAGACATTGGATTCTCTTTTGTCTTCAAGCACTCATCATTCTTGTAGGAGATCATTCACTATGGGGGGAATTTCATTTCTCCTTATTTCCTTCTTATGGAGGGATTCTCTATTGTATATGCATGATGTATGTCATAATAGGGGGGTCTTGATTACTCCATCCATACATGCATCTTACTTTATTTTTTTCTCTCTTTTTGGGGGAGGGTTTTTCCCATGAGGTTTTCTCTCTTTCTCTATTTTATGAGAGTTTGCATGCTTTTTGTATATTGTACATAGGTATCTAACACGGCCTAGTAGCCAGGACCCATCTTGAATTATTATTTAGCTTTTGTGAGCTTAAGTACATTTCCCTAAGTTGCACTTAAGGGGGGGTGTTGGTGTAATTAAGTATTTACAAATTACACTTTACTTAAGTTTACTTAGGTTAATGCATTAGCATATTAGTTGTTATGTAGACACCAGGAGTTTGCATATTCACATGAGTTATAACGTAGACAATATAGTAGTTTGCACTCCAATTGAGCACATGTTGTCTACTACATCTCTTTATGAGATACATCTTTGCATTCTTATCCTCTCTTTGTTGCACGTACATTCATGCACAATGGAGGATAATCCACTCTTCGTGGACATGTGCTTAGTTGTTATGCTTATCTCTTTGCTGACTCCTAGTCATATCAGTTGCCTTTATATAGAAGGCACTTCTATAATGTATTCATCCAATTATTTGATATCCAATTATTTGATTAATCCAATCATCTGATATCCATTCTCATTTGATCATCATTTGTCTCTCTTGTGCTATCTACTAAGCTTCTTGATCTTGGTGTTGAATTATTTCCTTAGGCAAATTCTTACATGGTATCAAAGTTATACCAAATTCTTACATAAATATTTACCAAACATTAATAACCTTAATCGTGAAATCTCATAATATAAACTGAAATACATAATAATAAAGATCAAAAATTTAATAAAAATATATATAATTCAAATATTAATGTCAAACATTAGTAACAAATATCAAAACATTAATTACCAAACATCATAATACACTCACTGTGCAGGGACACATCTTTAAGAAAAGACATTGTCTTTCTCTCAGCCCTCATGGGTGTAGATGGGGAATAGGGCAGCGAATCTCAGGGGAGTTAGTGGGACAAACAAAAAAGCATAGCCCCACAATTAGCATTCAAATGGCAAAATAATTGAACATTCACAATACAGGAGGGTTCACAAAAAAACACAATACATGAAACTAAAAATAAAGCCTAAATAACCACTAAGGTTCTAGAAGAACAAGCTAAATTTGGCAAAAACCTAGGATACTAGAAATAATCGAATACCCTCCCTAAATGGTCATTCTATGAACTGCCTTGTGGAAATGTCTTGTAGTTATAAACTTAAAAGTCCTTCAGAACATTTTGTTGTTGTTGAGACCCTCCCTAGATCTATAGAATGTCAATGACAAGGAGTAGCTAAAATAAAAAGAGAAGGATACCCTTCTTCAGAATGTTTTGCAACAAGAGAGTACAGCCTGTCACTAACCCTCCCAAAATCTGCAAAACCACTAACCAAAAAGCATCAACAAAACTTCCAACTTGATGTTGATTAATTGAATTGTCCTTCCCTGGAAACAAAGATACACACTGAGAACAACTAAACAATTTTAAGGAAATATCAGTAAATCTTCCAAACTATTGCAAGTGAGCAGAATGCTCCAAAATAGAGTACAAGATACCATGATTTGAAGATTAGAAAGCATCATTTTTACGGATAAATGACAAAAACCCTAAATAGAAATCCCTAAAATAACATCCCACACAAATGTCGTGTATTATAGAAACTAGAAACAATATTAGAGACAAAGATCGACCAAAACCAAACACGATCTTTGAGGTGAAAAATTGATCAAAACCAAAATAAACCTAGATCAAATAATACATAGCATCTAACCCATCCAAGTCAACTACATAAAAATCTGCCTCTAAGAGATAGTCATCAAAGTGAATCAAAAGCCTTGGCACCTTTCCTGTGCACCTTAATCTATCACCTCCTGCTACCCTAACTTCAAACTCAAGTATATCATCAACCTGTATCCTTCTCTTCGATTCCTAGTGTATAAATGATGAAAACCCAAAAAAAACATCCCACACAAATGTCGTGTAGTATAAAAACTAGAAACAATATTAGAAGACAAAGATCGACCAAAACCAAACACGATCTTTGAGGTGAAAAATCAATCAAAACCAAAATAAACCTGGATCAAAGCATAGATGGCGTCTAACCCATCCAAGTCAACTACATAAAAATTTGCCTCTAAGAGATAGTCATCAAAGTGAATCGAAAGCCCTAGCACCTTTCTTGTGCACCTTAATCTATCACCTCCTGCTACCCTAACTACGAACTCGGGTATATCATCAACCTATATCCTTCTCTTCGATTCCCAGCTTGTGCTCATGAAATTATGTGATGCACTTGTATCTAAAAGGCACACAATACACCACCCTCTAACTACACCCTTCAAGCGAAAGGGGTGACTGTGGGATCGCTAGAAAGGGAAGCTATGATAGGGGACTCTCCCAGAGTGGATTCCTTCTTCCTCTCTTTAGGAGGTTGCTCCTCACTTTCTTCATCCTCGTTGCCTCCTTGTTGCTCATCCTCCTCTGACAAAACCTCGAGATAATATATTTCACCCTTCCCGAGGCATATGTGATCCGGTGTCCATGGCTCCCTACAAGTGAAGCATAGCTTCTTCCTCCTTAGTTCATTCTGTGTCTCAAAGTCCAATCTGGGGGGTGAAGTCCTATTCTGATTTTTCTTCTTCTGGATCGAAGTAGACCCCTTATACGGTTTCTAAGAGGCTGTAGTATTAAAGAAGGTGAGTCCAAATCATGTGCAATCTTAATAGCATCATCCATAGTGTTTGGTTTAAGGACCTTGACCAAACCTCTAAATTTGTCTTGTAAACCCTCTGTGAACAGCACTACCTTATGTTGTTTTGTCATATCCGAAACCATAATCGAGATCCACTAAAACTCATCAATGAAATCATCTAAAGATCCACACTTTCATAACTGTACCAAATCCCTGTAGTAGACCTCAATGTCCTTCATGTCAAAACGAGTGATCAGCTTAGAGCTAAAAGTCTCGTAAGATGTAATGAGACCATGATCTTGGGTGACGAGTTCATGATGCCACCAATCATATGCTGCTCCCTCTAAATGCATTGTGGAAAATCTAATGGCTTATATTTCCGACATGGGTTTGAGTGTCAAGAACATGTCTAACTTGTGAATCCAAGCCCTAGCAGACGTCTTGCTGCTGCCATCAAAATTGGGGAGAAAACTTGTTCATGGCGTGCTTCAAGTCTCTATTATGTGCCTTAGGCCTCATGTCCTATTGTGTTCTCTCTAACTCCCTTTTTTTATTCATGTATTGAGTAATTGGATCAGGGAATAGATCCCATTCATCATACATGGCCATAACATTATCCGGAAGTAAGCCTGCTACTGCAGATTAGGCTACCTCTTCTTCGGCATTATTCTCAGCAAAAATGGGCATCAATGGCCTGTCAGTGTTTTGTGCAGGGGCCCTAGCCACTCGAGGTGATCCTACCACAATACTACCTCCATTGTAATGACTTGGTGCTCTCTTGTGTGTCGGAGCTAGCTACAGCATGGCACATGTAAGTTGCTGAAGTGCAGTGGCAATATTATTCTATCCATCTCTAATAGCTCGCAAGGTTTCCCTCACTTCTCGTTCCTGTTCATTCGCATCGTGACCCATTTGAGCGACTTGAAACCTGTTCAGTCTGTTCAACCTATGCAACCTGTTCAACCTATGTGCTTGTCTCAAAGGTTAGCTCCTCATCAACTGTGTAACTGTGCTCAATGTCAAATTGGTCTGAAGATCCTACCTATTCAGGTCGGATGTGACTAAAATTATATGGCTTCTTATTCATACCTATCTGTCACTTTTTCCTAATTTAACCAGCCTGATATTATAATAATTTACCCACAAGTTGGCAAGTCTTGTGCTCTGATACCACTGAAATAATCCAAACCCGTGGAATAATGGACACAACATATCAAATACAAAAACAGTGACGAGAGTGGTGCAATTAAACCAAACAAGTGTTCCCACATTATACCAGTGACAATATGCAATAATGCGAATATTTGGAAATTTCATACAACATATTAAAAACCTGATCAACAAATACAAATTCTTAATGCAAACAAGGTGCAAGATACAAATTGATAAGTAGAACATGTTTGTATGGACAGATTCCTTTGCTGTCCACTGTTGACTGTTAATTCTTTCAGTCCTTCTAATTGAACAGGTCTCAAATCTGATAACTACTACAGGCCCGAGTGAATTAGTTCATAGTCTCCTTGCTCCACGTTAGTTGCTTAGTATGTATTGGCAAACCTTGGAACTGAACTGCTAGTTGTAGAGGTGAAACGTTTGTTTACCGTACTGGGTAAAGAAATGAAGCATACAGATAATAGAACAGAATAGCAGAACTCCTTCGATTATATTCGTATACGCCAAGATATTACATTATGCTCATGATATTATGATTACAATGATCCCAAAGGGGGATATAAATACTATCCAAGGAACCTTCTCGAAGGTATCCGTCAACCACATACAACATGTCAACTACAATAATAGAACCTTTCGGATACATCTCGATACATGTCGGTCTGACGGCATACATCTTGATACCCCGTCGGGAACATCCTGATACCCCGTCAGGAACCTCCCAATACCCCGTCGGGAGCATCCCAATACACTGTCGGGAACATCCTAATACCCTGTCGGGAACCTCCTAATACCCCGTCGAGAGTATCCCGATACACTGTTTCCTAACGACATCATCCCCCCCAAAAAGAAAAGTCATCTCCCGACAACGATACAAAAACCCACAACTAACTACATTATTCATAAAACAAAAGAACATGAACTGATACATCATGAGCCCGAAGGCTGTCTCTGACTATGAAGATCGGCTGCGTCGAAGCTGATACACCTGATCTGTCCGGACCTACAAATCAGCTCTAATCTAAGAGTTCCCCTCCACCATGTCCTTCAACATCAACGCAACCTCCTAGCACTCAGCTTCCTTCTGATCATGAGCCTGCTGTGCCGAGTTCTTCTCCTGAAGTGCTGCTACCAACCGCTACTCAATTGTTGCTAGTTGTTGCTCCACCGCAGCTAACTGTTGTTCTGCCTGCTGCTTCCCTCGAGCATTCTCCTCAAACTGTGCTAACAGGGCTGTCCACTCTGCTTCCCATGCAAGCTTCTGGGTGGTAAGTTGATCGGCCATCTCCTCCCAAGCCTTCTCTGCCGTCTCCCGAGCTTTCTGCCTAGGCTCTGCCCTTCTTCGCTCTATCAGCACCAACTCCGCTATGGACTTGCTCTGTTCTACGATGACAGCTAGGCAAGAACGAATATCCATGTCCTCCTTAGTTGGCAGAGGGTCTGACACCTGCGTTCCTCCATCCACTTTTTCAGCTGCCGCTACACTCTGATCCTCCACCTCTGGTGATGCCGGTATCTCGACTATCTCATTGTTCGACCAATTGGCCTCGAAGTGCGTGTGCTCTCTTAGGGGAGACTGAATGGAGGGACTTCTGGTGATTGGCCTCAAGTACTCGCCCAACTTGCTACGCTTGTTGGTACTACTGATGGCTCCTGGGGTGCCGCTTCAGGAATGCTAGAATGCATACCCTGATCCTCATTCAACAGAGTGTCCGCTATGGTGACTACTACATCTGACCCAATCACTTCCAGCCGAACTTGCTCCTGCGTGCCTCCCTGACTAACTCCTTCCTCTGTTACTGGCTCCACCACTGGAAGTGGCTGAGGAAAACTCCCTACTACAGGTATGGGAGCCGGTTCCTGAACTATTGGCTACGTACTCGTGGCTACGGGTGATGCTATCCGTTGGCGCACTGATGGTTGCACAGGTGCTACTGCTGTTCATGATGTAGGATGTAGAGTAACCAGGGTCATTACCACTAGGCGCTGAAACTAACCGAACCCTAGAATGTGAACATCCGCCATGGTGTGTATGTGTGGTGCTAGAATTATAGGAGCTGAAGTAGTAGTCACCAGTGCAGCTGTCAACTGTCGCGGGAAGCGAAGTGGGACTGCTAAAAGTACTCTACCCTCCTCATCTTCTTCCTCCTCCTATTCCACCTCCATGCCCTCAGAGTCGTCATCCTCATCGCAAGATGTGTCCTGACAACCACTATTTGTGTTAGCCAATTCCTCCATTTCTTGCCGTGTCCTCTTCTGGCCCACGCTCTTCTGACCTGTAGGTGAATCCAAATGCTTCCATTGCATTACCAGAGGCTCGCCAAGTGCCGCCAAACTTGGCTTAACTTCCAGTTGCTCATGGGGTATCGTCCTGGCCGTAGCTTCCAGAAAGAGTCTGATGGCGTAGTGCGGCATATAGAATGTTTTGTGCTGCAAGGTCATGAACTCATCCATGTGCGTAGCTAACAATGAAGCCTAGTCATACACCTTCCCGTTCATGATTCCATTCATCATACTGACCAATGGGAAAGAAATGTCGGATGCCCTGCTGGATCCTGTAAACCTGCTTTTCACCACATCCATCAAACACTTCCAATGTCCCTCGCGAATATCAGACTTTTGCAGCCCTCTTTTCTTCGAAGTGTCCATGAGGGTATCGATGTGCTGTTGTACCTCGTCGTTACACACCATCTGTATCAGCTGCAACTTCGTCTCCTTGCTCATCTTTTTGGGTTTACCATCAATCTTGGCTACACCTTGCACCGCTCCTGGTATACCAAATACTCTCGTAAAATCGGCTGGCTGAAAAGATACCACGATGTCATACCTAGATACGGAATTGAGCATTTCCGAGAAAGCCTGTCATAAGCCTCAATTATCAGCCACAAGACGCCCAAAAATCCTGGATACAGAACAGTGGCATCCAAATAGCCCACTCCACCTGCGCCTTCCTAATGCTTGCTTTAACCAGGTGAGTATCCGAGTGTTCATCCCACCATTTTCGACAATCCCAACCATTCAATCCTTCAAAGAGTACCGTCCGTGGCATTGTCTGCACATCCGGCTGATTGTGCACTTTTACCCTATGTTTGCCTCTATCCTTTCCTCGCGGCCGTGCTTGAGAGGGTCCTACCTGCACATCTTGATTCATGGTCAGCTCCAGTTGCTTCCTCCAAGCCCTCTTACCAGCTGATTACATATCAGTTTGGGATGGCACTTTTCTTTTTTCATTTTTTCTTTTTGTTCCACTGTATGCTATACAGCCGTACAGTATTACTATGAGCACTCTTCTTTATCCAAAATTTGCACCTTCAAAGGTCTACAACAACAAATTTTGTGGCGCAAAGACAAACCATTAAGAGCCCCTGCGTTGCCTTCCCTGTTAAGCCTTGAGATTCTGTAAACTTAACTTTAATCAAGCAAGCAAAGTAAATACCATCCTTAATTCTTCCCAACAAAAAGTTTCGTCGGATAAACAACCACCCAACTGAAAATAACAAGCACCGATTCCTAACAACCTATCCTACACTTCACTTTGCCCTGTTCTGCTCATTTCGCCGCCAGCCTTTGTAATAGGGGACGATCACTGGGGGCCAGCGTTGAGAGCCTTTATTGGGTGTGGCAGAGGGTTCCACGTGATGCGATGGTTCCTTCTACACCCCTATCTTGTCCGGAAGAACAATGGTCCACAACTTCGATGTTTTGCTGCACCTCCACTTCCTCTGTCTGGCGGATTTGTTTAGCGGCGAAGGGCCAACGAACGGCTTCACAAAAAAAAATCTGCACAAGAATACCATCAATCTTGCCCTACGACGGTGTAATCCTGTGTCGTATTTGTACTATGCAAAATCTGTGCAAAGACACCAGCAATGTCGCCTTACGAACACTGTAACTCTTGCCGAATTTGTTCAGCACCAAAACTTCAAATTTTGAATACGATAGTTTTAGCATGTATGCAGGATAATGGATGCCCCCAATCTTAAAAGTTCAAACCCTAACAGCAATGATTTTAACATATATTTCGTGTAATGGATGGCCTTCAAATCTGACATATCCCATCCGCCTAGGCACCCAACCCTTTTTTCCCTACACACTATAACTGTAGTCGTTCTTGAACCACAAAAGAAATCTATGCCAAGACACCTTGCGCAAACCTATATAACGATATCATGACCTGTGGTGTATTTCGTATCAAAAAAATCTGTGCATAGACACCATCACTTCCTTCTTGCGAACGTTGTAACCTTGGCGATTCTGTAGAGCTGGGTCATTGCCTGTTCAAGACTTATATTCGTTGTCCTTCAATGGTTCTGCTTGCATCAGCTCCCTCCAACAAGAGAAAATGGTGAAAAAAACACGCCCTCCTTCAAGAACAATCAGCAAGCACCCAAATTTATTTTGAAAACCCTAATTTGGGTTCGCACCTAGCTCGAGAGTTTCTGTAAGAGATTCGTTGATCTCCTCTTGAGATAGGCCCGTAGGGCGAGTTTTATAACACCGTACAGTGGCATGAGCTAATCCTGCCGTATGGTGGATACCGTGCGGTCCGTACGGTGAGCTTTTTTTTTTCTTTTTTTTTTCTTTTTTTTTTCTTTTTTTTTTTTTAAAGAATAGCAGATATAATACTATTGCTCGTTCATAGTTCTGGATGGCGAAGGCTTACCCTGCGTGCAATAAATTTTTAACTTGCACCCGTTGACCATGTCCAGAACTTCCTATCCATCGAGCATCCACAACTTGATCACTCCATTGTTGCCTACCTCCCGGATCTGATACGGCCTGACCCACCTAAACTTGAACTTGGCTGGCTTGATCTCATTCCGGCTGTCATACTTCAACACCCACTAACTGGGTTGAAACCTGTTCAATTTCAAGTGCTTATCGTGCCATGCCTTCCACCTATTTTGTGTTACCTCAGTCGCCCAGTGTGCCAATAATCACTTCTCTTCCAGCTTGTTCAATTTGTATAGCCGCTCCCTTAAACTTTCTGTGTTGCCCAACTTGTTTTCCAGTGCTATCCTGAGGCTCAGAATCATAAATTCTGCTGGTACTATGGCCTCTTGTCCGAACATTAGTTAAAACGGCATGTGCCCCGTTGTGACTTTATATTGCATACGATAAGCCCAAAGGGCGGAGGGTAATTTTTCCTCCCAGTCCTCGCCTTCAACTGCGCAAAATTTGTATATAATCGACACCAGAACTTTATTGGTAGCCTCGGCCTGTCCGTTTTCTCTTGGGTAGTACGGGCTTGATAACGAATGATAGATTTTGAACTCTGTGGTGAGTAGGCAAATAACATGGTTTACAAAATGTGTTCCTCTATCACTTGTTAACTGCAATGGGATTCCGTACCTAGTAATAATTTGCTCATATATAAACTTTGTTGTGCTTACTGCTGAGTTGTCTGGTAGTGCGCGCATCTCCACCCATTTGGTCAAGTACTCCATCGCGACAACGATGTAACAGCACCTTCTGGTTCTACTCGTTTTCAGAGGTCCGATGAAGTCCAAACCCCACCGTTCAAAGAGCTCCTGAGCATGGGAGGGATTCAGAGGCATGAAGTCTCTCTTCAAAGGTTTCTCGACTCGCTGACATGTATCGCATGCGATGACCCATTCCCTGGCGTTGTTGTGTACTGTTGGCCACCATAGTCCTGCCAGAAGTATCTTCCGTGCAGTTGTGTCCAACCCCATGTGTCCTCCTGCTGGTCCTTCATGGGCTTCCTTCAATACCCGTGGGATTTCTTCCTCCAGGACACAACGCCTCAGGATCTGATCGGGTCCCATTTTATACAACAGTCCATTAATCAGCTGAAATATTTTGCTTTGTATCACCAACTTCCATCTTTCATTCGGTGCAATGTTATTTGGAAACTATCCCGTCAACAAGTACTCGTTGATGCTTGTGTACCACTTTGGTAGTGCAGCAATCTGAAACAATTGCGCATCAGGAAAGTTATCATTCACACCGTCTGTCGGTTCTCTTGTTCTGATACGTGATAGATGATCCGCGCTTACGTGTTTCTTCCCTGGTCGTATGATGGTCTTGAAGGTAAACTCCTGCAACAGGAGTAACCATCGGCTGATCCTTCCTTGAATGGCAAGTTTGTTGATCATATACAGTAGAGCTTGATGGTCGACATAGAAGACGAACGATGTCGCCAACAAGTAATGACGAAATTTTTGTACTGCGTAGACCACCCCCAAAGCCTCCCGTTTGGTCGTACTATAATTCTATTCGGCTCTTGATAGTAGTCGACTGGCGAAGTAGATCGGGTGATCTAGCCTGTGGGTGCCTGTTTGCGCCAGGGTTGCTCCAATTGCATAGTTAGACGCGTTGACATGTACATGGAATTCTTTGCTCCAATCCGGATACGCCAGGATGGGTGCCGTAGCCAATCGTACTTTGAGCCCTTCAAATGCTTCATCTTGATCCTTTTCCCATCGGAATGATTCTCCCTTGCACGTTAACCTATCTAGCGGATATGCTAACTTGGCAAAAATTTTGATGAAGCATCTGTAATAGCCTATATGTTCGAGGAAAGATTTTACCTCCGTTACATTGGTAGACGGCTGCATCTCCAATATCACTCTCACCTTATCCGGATCTATCTTCAACCCCTCCTCACAGACTATGTCCGAGCAACCTTCCTTGGGGAACCATAAACCTACACTTCAAGTTCAGAGCCAGGCGCGCACATCGGCATCTCTCCATACACTCGCCCAAGGCTGTTAGATGTTTGTCTTCCGCGCTGAACACCGACCAATCATCGAGAAATGCTTTGAAGTTTCCGACGGACATCTTATCAAAGATGTGCAGTATGATCTATTGGAATGTCGCAGGGGCATTGCACAAACCGAACGACATCCGATTATAGGCGTACACCCCATCTTCTACGACAAATGTCATCTTCAGCTTATCTTCCTTTGCGATTGAAATTTGATTGTATGCAAAAAACCCATCCATAAATGAGTAGATCTTGTGTCCCGCTACCTCCTCCAGGATGCTGTCTATGAATGGGATTGGGAACGGATCCTTGATGGTGACTGCATTCAAGCATCTGAAATCGATGCATATCCGAATCTGGGTGTTATCCTTCTTCAGTGAAATTACTATCGGCGACACCCATTCGCTAGTTTGCACTTTGAAGATAATGCCAACTTCCAACATTCGGTTGATTTCCTCCGTAACCCGTGCCGCATAGTTTTTGTTCATCTTGTAGGGCCGCTTCCGTACAGGTACTGCGCCTTCGATCAACAGGATGCGGTGCACACACAATTTTGGGGCTACTCCTTTCAAGTCCTTGTATGTCCATGCAAACACATCATTGTACTCCAAAAATATCCTGAATGCTGTTGCCTTCAGTACTGGGTCCTAGTTATCTCCCACCAGTATGTTCCGTGGTTCGGCTTCATCTCCTAAATTCATGGTTTGCAGCGTGGCTTCATCATATTTGATGGGTTTCCCTTAAGTGAACTTATGTGTGGGTGTCACATCCAGTGGCGCACCTCCTTCCTTCATCTTGGTGAATTCCTTTGGAAATTCATCAGTATCGTGTCCCTCTATCGTCAGTACGTTGCAGCTCTGAAACAGTTCATAGTCTTCTATCTGCCAATGTTAAAGACCATTTACTGAATCCAGATCGTCATCTCCTTCCAATCCTAGGACTCCCTCCTGATCGGGTTCCATACTCTACCTCTTTTCATCCTCTTCTTCGAAATCAAACGATAGAGCTTCTTCCCCGACCATTTGAGTGTGTAGATCGATGACATAGTTCCGGCCTTTGCTTTCAAGCGATAAAGTATTTTTCTTCCAATCGTGTTTTGCCTTGGCTTGTATCAGCCACCCCCGACCCAAAATAGCATCGTATCCTTTCTGCCTCAGGGGAATCACGACGAAGTCCAACAGGAATGGTTGTGTTCCAATCGTTACTGGTTGCGCTGTTAGTATTCCCAATGGCTTGATTCCATGTTGATCGGCTGTTAACAACTGAAAGGTAGGTGGCCACAATGTCAACTGTCCCAACTTTTTCCAGGTATCCTCTCACAGCACATTAACACCAGACCCTCCGTCCACGATCATATGTGTAAACATAGTTCCAAGAATGCCCATTTCGACAATCACTGGATAGCGTCCAGATGAAAGAGCTAACAGCATCGGGTCTTCTGCACTTGCACCCCCTGGGTTCTCCTTTTCTTGCTCTATTGGTTGTTTAGCAATCGGAGCTATATTCGTGAGTGTCGTACGAAGTTAAGGCATAGTAAGCAACAGATCATTTATCCTGACGGGTACCTCGGCCTGCAATATTTGCCGTACAATGTTTTGTTCTGCGCGGTTCCGTACGGAGGTACCAAGTGTGCCGTTTCTGCCTAGGTCGCTATTTGGATCTCTGCCCGTGCATCCTCCAATCTCTTCTTTTCCTCCATCGGATCAGGGTATAGCTTCGCCTGCTTCCGAGTGATTGCCAGAACTTCTTCCTCGTCCATCCCGACGGTAATCAAGTTTACTCCAGACTTCGGGCACTTAGCATCGTCATGATCGCCAGGTCCACACCATCGGCATAGCAACTTCGGTGTGTTCGCCGTTGTGCACTCTCGGGCGAAGTGACCCCACAGATTGCATGCGCAGCATTGGACTAGTGGTCGGCCATTAGCATCATACTAGATTTGACTCCCCCCATTATTGTTGTTGCCACTATTGTTGTTGTTGTGTTGACCGCGCCAATTATTTCTGTATCCTCCCAACGTGGCACCCTCCATACTATTGTTCCCACTCCCTCCGGACATGGACGCTTCCTGTGTCAAGAACATTTGCTGCGGTGTTCTTGTTTTCAGATTAAAAGGGCATTCCTTTACCGAGTGTCCCATAATCTGGCAGATCTCACAATATTGCTCTTTCGGGCAGGATCCCTTCGTATGGCCTTCCTTCTTGCACTCCGTGCACCATAGTTCATTGCCCTTAGTCTCCTTGTTCATGCTCTTGAATTCCTTCATCATCCAAATCATGTCTTTCTGAAGGGCACGAACCTTCTTGTTGCTACCCTTATCATTGCTGCTATCTTCTCTTGAGGAGGCATCGTCATCTGAATCGGATGAACTATTCTTCTTCTTCTTCTTGGTCATTTGCTCACTTTCCAAGTTCATTGCCCGGTTATACGCTTCAATGTATGTCGATGGTGGCGCAATCTTCATCTTCTTTCGCAGCTTTGGGTGAAGGCCTTCAATGAACCATCTTTTCTGTAACCCGTTAGCCGGCTTATTCTCCATCTTATTGATCAAGTCCTTCAACTTCCTCGCGAAGACTCAGAGTGTTTCATTCTTCCCCTGCTTAGTATTGAATATCTCTACTACAATTTCATTATCATCGCACAAGAGTTGAAATTCTATGATGAACTCCTTTTTAATGTTATCCCAATTGTTTAACTTTTGTGGATCGGTATCAGTAAACCAATCAATTGCAACACCCCATAGGGTTGTCGGAAATTGCCTCATCCATTCATTTGTATCCGTTATACCATTGGCTCTCCAAATCGTTTCACAGGTTTTACAATGTCGGATGGGATCAGCTGCTCCATCACCATCAAATTTAGGTAACTTCTCCTTTGGTCCTGCCATCCCGACGCTCACACTTGGTATCCCGACGCTCACACTTGGTATCCCGGCAGTTGTGCTGGTTGGTGAAGAAGGATCTTTGTTAAGAAAATTTGTTCCTTCTGGAAGTGTATCGTGGGCGAAGAGTTCACTCCACACTCTTGCTCCTTCGGCACTCCGAGTCGATTCTCTTCTATCAAGATTGTCTTCCCTCGGCGAACACCAATTCAAAAACTCCTCCCGTGCCTCTTCCACCAACTCTACCTACTGTCGAGTCTCCTTCAACAATGCTTCCGTGCTTATGCGTTCATCGGCAGCAATCTTCTGGAACCTCCTGCGTTCTGCTTGCTGCGCCAAAATTAGATCTCCGTGTGCTGTGCGTATTTCGTCCTTGTCCTTCAGGTTGTTTTTATTCTTGTTCAGCTGATTCAGCATTACTCTTCATTCTCCTACCTTTCCAGGTCCATCAGGCAACAGCGCCAAATGTTTACCGTACTGGGTAAAGAAATCAAGCATACAAATTATAGAATAGAATAGCAAGTAAGAATAGCAGAACTCCTTCGATTATATTTGTATACGCCAAGATATTACATTATGCTTATGATATTATGATTACAATGATCCCAAAGGGGGATATAAATACTATCCGAGGAACCTTCTCGAAGGTATCCCTCGGCCACATAACATGTCAACTACAATAATAGAACCTTCCGGATACATCCCAATACATGTCGGCCTGATGGCATACATCTCGATACCCCGTCGGGAACCTCCTGATACCCTGTTGGGAACATCCTGATACCCCGTTGGGAACCTCCCAATACCCCGTCAGGAGTATCCCAATACAATGTTTCCTGACGACAATGTTGTCCCTCAAAGACAAATCGCAGACCTTATTAGGATATCGTAGGTTCAAGATACCTGGACGTGAGCCTTACAAAATACACTTGCAGCTGTTTACTAGCCACCACGTTGAGGACGTTGACTCGCAAAACAAGACTATGGGGTTTGACACTCACGTCAACCAATCACAGTGAGGAGCCATGGACTGTTGCAATGAGTTTTCACGTCCTTCCCAGTTACACCCCGGATTATTCACACTGATCCTAGACTTCACAACCTGCCGCTAACTACTGCAACTTACTTCCCTTGGTTTCCAGATATACTGAAGATGGGTCACATGATTTCCTACTATTACCAAAGCTCACAAATGCTTATAATCGTTAAACAGAAGTACTTCTAAATATGGAGTCAACTGAAAACAATCTTTTCAATTTGCCAACTCTTTGCCTAAATCTAAGCGAAAACTTTCATAAGATGTTGGGGCTACGTCCAACTTCTCAAATCTGCCTCAAGGGGTTTCATCCTCAAGAGCAACCAGTCACATTTAAGCAATTTGTCATTTGAATCATATTATATTTCATGCTAATAATCCCAAGGAAGCTCGTTGCTTTTATAAGCTCAATATTAGGGGAAGTACAAACAACTAGGCAATGTGGGATAAAAGCCATTTTCGTCTTCTAGTCACTTAAGTTACTTTTGCTATAAAATGACTTTAAGTCATAAAGTAACTTTATAAATCCACTTTATAAAATAAAGTGACTTAACTATAGAAAAGCTCCTCCATTTAAATATTTCCCCAACGAAACCAAATAAACTCTTGTGACTAGCTGGCATCCTCAAGATTAATGCCGTTAGCTTATCTAGATGGAGAGATAGACCAACAAGGCGCCAGTAAGGCCTAGCACGGAGAAGGGGACGTTACAGCTATATTTTAAAAAGAAAAATTAAAATATAGAGGACATTTTCAAATATATTCATATGATCAGATTGAAATTTTTTAAATCATTCATCATATACATTATACATAGCAATTGAGTTGAAATGAGAGTTGAATTCCATAAATTCATATACATAATGTAACTCTAAAAAGTAAAATTAGAGTTTCTTTTTAAAATTTATGAAAGATATTTTTTCGGGAAAAAAACACTGGGATTTGGTGGGAGGCATTTTGATTTTTCTGACTTTGACCTAACATCAGTTACTGTTGGCACAATAATTTTATTCCTAGAAACCTGCCGGCAGAATTTAACTGTTACTCTGCATCATGTCCACTTTAAGAACCTCTGATTTTGGCAAGTGGGCTGTTGGGTAGTGGTCTCAGAGGAGGCCAATTTGAATAAGAATAAGGAAACCGGATAAGGGGAAGTGAAGGTCGGAGTGGGAAGACAAGGATCAAAGTACGAGAGTTGAATTCATTCTATACCTGAAGCACTGAATTGGCTGTACCAGCTCGACATGACTGAATCCAGAATGTTAATCTGATTTATACTGTTGTTGAGAGTAAAATGTCTCAGGCAACAGATTGTTAGAGGCTAGAATGCTTTTGTAATATTCTTTTGTACTGTTACATAATGTTTTCTGAATATTCCAATACATTTATGTTTTTTTTTTATTCAATTTTTGTAAAGACCTGCCTGGTTCACAAATAAAATAAGAGCTTACTTCTTTTTAAAGTTTGGGGGATTTTTTGCCCCCAAACCAGAAACATTCCATGTGCTTTAGGCAATTTCGCAAAATAAAAAAATTCAGAAACATTTCCTAACATCCCCCCCATTACCGAAATGCCTGCACTTATGTTGGAAATGCATTTCTAGGTTTCCCTGAAGAGGACAAGAAAAAGAATAGAGCCATCATTTATCTATTTCTTTTGCCTATGGATCCATTCTGTGATGTCTGAAAATTGTATGAAACAAGATAAATGGAGAGAGAAGAGCATCTGCAGATCTCTTGCTCTAATGGGTCCATTGACCATTCCTTTTGTCCAGAAGTCATCTGAAGTGGTAAAAGAAAGAGGTCGCCATCTCAAGCTCTCTCTCTTTCTTTTACCTGGAAATTAGGAGCGGGGAGCACAGAGAGTAGAATATCTGTAGCTTTCTTCCTTAATCATGGATGGATTTTATTTTGCCCGTAAATTATGCGAAAGATTAGATAGAGAACAATATTCATAGCTCCATTGCTTTTGCAGTGCAGGCCATGGTTGCTCTCTCTCTCTCTCTCTCTCTCTCTCTCTCTCTCTCTCTCTCTCACACACACACACACACACACACAAAACAACTGAAATTGACCAGTATTTCACAAAATAATGTAAGGAGTCATAAAATAAACAATAATCTGAATATTACCTTTCAACATACTCCTTCAAGAGCTCCTTTGACTGAACCAATTTTGAAAGAATGTTGCGGTATATATCAAGGTCTCTGTCCACGCTGGGCTTGCTTATATTCAAGGCTTGACATAGCTGCATATAAGGCAACTTGTAAGGGAAAGATTTCACCTATTTATAATTGGTAAATATCATGTTAATACAAATTAATAATTACTACTATGGATCAACCCCTCGTTGAATTAACATCTAATCCAATTACAGTGGTACTAATACCAAAGAAATTCATCTTAATTTGTAGAGTAAATTCTCTCAGAACATATATCTATGTACAAGGACGTAATTTTGAATTTTAAAATTGTACAATTGTATTCTAGAACAAAAATTTAACCAAACATAGGAACTATGTAGTATTTGATATGTGAACTAAGAGAGCATGTCATGCTATGGGAGATTAGTACTGAGCAGTGACAGAAGGCTGCTTAAGCAACAAGCAGCTAATTTTGGGACATGGAAAAATCTGGGACCACATTCATAATTGTATGAATATATAAACATACAAGGTTTGAGTTACTCAGAAAAAAGACAAATATCTGTTATTGTATACCTGAATTTTACACTTACATTAAAAAGCATGCTTGAGATATCATAGAAGAGAAGCTTAGTGTATGTTAAAACTTAATATGGATGACCTTCAACAATGTTACCTAGAAAATAACTAAATAAAATTACACACTGAAAAATTATCAATGTCCAGAGATAGAGAAATCAAAAAGACAAGAAAATTTCAATGTTGGGTTCAAAAAGCAAACCGAAATTCAGTGACTAAGAGAGTTTTCATTCAGAAGTAACAAGAATGTCAATGAAAAACTTATTTTCGACTGTTAGATTCATCACATAAAGAAAAAAAGAGGATTGGCTAGTTCTTGACTTGCCCATCTTGACTGAATATCTAACAATCACCATTCGCAAATATGCTGTGGCACAGAACAAAAGAGCTATAAAGAAAGGAAACTCATTAAAATCTAATATTCTCTAAAACAACCAATGACCATTCTGACAATCCCAGTTTGGAGATTAAAATGTTAAAAGGGAAATGAGTTCACTCAAAAGTTTCAGAATTTGAATCAGTGGGCATTAAATGAACTGTTCTCAATAAAATGTAAGCATACAACATAGCATGTGTGATCTCTAAGTATATATTCTAATGATTCTATCTCAAATTGATTCAAAAGCCATTACTCATCCATCCAGACTTAATTTGAAATCTGGTTTACTCAAAAATGAAACATTTCCAAAGGTGGTTGTCAACTATGGATGATTTCAAAGCAGGTTGGTGGACATGGACAAACGAAGTTATTGGTTATGCTTGATTTTAGATCAAAATTTTATTTTGCAATTTCTGCATCTTAAGGAGTAGATTTGTGGGTTGAAACCTTGCCAAATGGAATTATGCATCCTTCAAACCTGTTGTACACTGTCACACTTTAAGATTTCCAACTCTTAACAGTGCTGATTCAACCTATGATTGAGAAGTTAAGATCCCCATCAAGATAACGTAGTTTGATATGGTATTTTCTCGAAATTTTCATTAGTCTGCCTCTTGGATCACTCATTGCTTGAAAAGAAGCAATATGTCCATTACATAAAGTTCCAAGGCAAAATATCCAAATATCTGATTCCTAATGAATCATTTTCCTTGAAGACTGAGCTCACCTTCTTTCACAACCTGATAGAATGATATCACCTAGTTTTATGTGCCTTAGGTCTCTATATTTTACCTATCAACTGTCACGGATGAGCAAAATCAAGGTTTGACTATAGAAGTTGTTTAGATTCTGCTAGATTTGATGCAATTCAAAAGCGACTAGATAAGATGAATTTGTAAATGTCCAACAAGAAACCAACAAAAGGTCTAAGGGACTGCCAGAAACAAAAAAGCAACCCAGTACAGAGGAGGAGCACCAAATGGTGTCCGGAGGAAGACTAGCAAACAGTAAAGAAACAAAAAAACCAACCAAACAAGCAAAGAAAGTAGGAGCTGCCAGACAAGGCAACCCTGTCCACTAGCTTGTCTCATCCACTGGGAAGAAATCAAGAATCGACAGATATGCCATGGGAGAGCAGATCCCAAGCCGTCTCCATGAGTTCCTAATGATACTAGTACAAGGAAAGCGGGCGCTGAATGCAAGTAGATCTGCGTTGTCTCACAGTTCTCTGAGGACCAGACTGGAGGTCCAGCACACGCTTGGTAGTCCGGATGGGGGAGACCATCATGAAAAAGGAGGTGATGAGCTGGTCAGACTGAGACCTCCAGGGGAGGAGCCGCTGCAGGGTGTGGTCCTGGAGTCTCCATGTCTCTTTGAGGTAGAGAAAAAGGCATCTCTGGTATGCGTATGTGAAGAAGGCCACAAGAGACTGAGACTCCTGAAATAAGCAGTAGAATCTCTAAAAAGCCAAAGTTCTGTATTGAGAACAGGGTGCGACCCAAGATGAGATGAAAATTTGTGTTCGAAGGCATTCACTCCTACATGCTTGGAGAATGTGTATGAATTGTACCTAAGAGGTTTGAGTTAGTTATTTGATCCTAATATCATCGTCTACAAATGAGTTATTTGATCCTTTTAATATCATCATCGACAAATGTAAGTATACCTTGTTGCTAGCTTTTTGATGTTGATTTAGTATCTCATATTGGTTATGGTGCTCTTTGAAATTGGCACTAGTCGTAGAATATCATGTAGTTGTTGCTTTGTATAACTCCTGTGGAGCATGGGGATAGATTTGTACAAAGGCCAAAGACAGGTCATGACAATGATCTGATGATTAGAACTTAAGCCACATCTGAAATGTATTGCATCATCACATTATGTGGAGGACCCAGTTGTAGTTGCTCTTAATGAATGGAAATATATCATCTCTCAACAAAGGATGCTTTGAACAGTAGATCCTTTGGATGTGAACAATCACTTAGGAAAATATCTTATTTTCCCATTTAGTTGTGAAGGGAAGGAAATCAGTTGGTTGGGTTGGTATTCATCATGGACTAGAGTGGACAAAAGATACTCGAAAACCTGTCGCTGCTGTCTCACATTATGGTGTTTGGTAACTAGAAGTAAACTTATTGTAATCAGCACAATGTCTATGATTATATTTTAATAATATTGCTTTTCCAACCATGTATTAATTGTTGTTTTAAGTTGTTTGTAATTGTCATTCTTGGGTAGTTATAAGCATTGGTTGGTCAACGGTTGTGTTCCTCTTTGCAAACATCCAATCCTTTAAATATATTGTGTATCATCAAAGAAAATAGTACGATTTTAGTTGGATCAACTCTGATCCTTTTTTAATCTCAGCTCTTCTTTTATAATAATTCCTTGTGCAAATAAAGACATTTTACTCCTATATCTGGTATGCATTGTCATCTTCACTATTAATTCAAGTATACATTTATCAGATAGAGCAGTAAGCATTTGGCACCCTTGCTTTAAAAGAAATCATGTCAGATTTGAGAGATTTATGCTCTTCTATGCAAAAAAGGTTCAATTTCCTGAACATTTATGGAATGGGTATTTTGTCAAAATAATTTGAATGCAGTCTCTAGTGAAGGATTTTCTAACTAATGATTTTTTATTTAATGACTCCGAATGTATTTGCGATATTTAATTGTTTCTACCGTTCATAAAGCTTAATAGCTTACAAAAAGTATAGCTGTAATAACAGCAGAAACTTACAGTATGCGTTTATAATTACAGAGACAAAAGATTAGCTTTGTGACATTCACAGCAGAAATAAACATTTATCAATTGACCACACATCTATCACATGAGGATGAAAGGTTATAAATATGATGCCCAACAATAGTCACATCCCTTCATAATTTCCAATGAATAGCTGATGTGAAGGATGGCAAGCAGCAGATAAACCCCACACTCAAGAATATCCAAAACTCCTTCTAAATCACCATGACTCTATCCAAGGCTCAAGCCAACAACTGAAACAGTTTTATGACCTTCCGTATCCCTTACCCTGCTGTCACAGACTCCTTTTTGACCCATGATTTCTTCAAAATATCAGTGACTACCAAATGAAATCTTCACGATCAATGCCAACAAGAAGATTCATACCAACAAGGGGAAATATTCAAACAGCCAGCAATAATAAACTTTAACATCAATCACCACGAAGTCAAACTTCATCAAATCATGGATACACAAAAGACAAGAAATGTTTACACTATCCAAAAAGAACTCTAATCCATGTATTGAGTTTCCTTTGACTCCTCTGCTTGCCTTAAGTCCCCACCAAAATATTCCATTGGATTCTTTCAAAGGCTTCCAAACCTTCATGCAAAATTTGACACCCTTCCTTGAATGTGCCCAGCGCTAGGATGTTGTATGAAAATCCGAGATAAGAATTGAATTCTTTATATGCATACTGCATTGACTACTCTGATCCTTGTGGTGTTGCACGAGAGTGGAGGCCACATATGCACAAGATCAAACTTCCATAGCTTTTTTAATCCTTTTAGCCTTACTAGCTGAAACTCACAATTGTACAGCCTTCTAATGGAACAGAAGGATTTGATAACCAGAAAATAACTATAATATACTATTATTATTCAATCTAATGGAACAGAAGGATTTGATAACCAGAACAAATAACTATAATATACTATTATTATTCAATCGGTTTCCAAAGGCACGTGCTGCACAATATGTAATTAATTGCTTTCTCTCACCTTTAAAATTGGAGAAATTAATTTTTGTTTACCTGCAAATCTTTGAAAATTTATCAAACTACAACCTCCAATTGTTCTCTTTCTATAACTTCCAACATCCTATAACTTACCATGGAACACGCCAAAATTATAAATCACTTTTTAAAAAATCTGCTTAAAAAATGACCATATTATAATTTATCTTATTGTGGTGCTAGGTAAAGTTACTTGATTAAAATAAATTATTAAACTCATAAGCATAATTATTTTATTGCGGTGCTAGGTAAAGTTACTTGATTAAAATAAATATTTAAACTCATAAGCATAATTAATTAAATTCCAATTGCCATGACAAGTTAAATTAATTGATATTTCTTTGTCTTCTCAAACCGAGGCCGAAGGTGAGGATAGTATACAGAAAGAAATTACGGGTGAGGAAAGATGACACAAGTACTCTACACTTGGAGAATTAGTATTTTAGCAATTGTTATTGAAGCATAGGCTCCACAAAAAAGAAACCCCCTAAAAGGCCCCAAACAATAAATTTAGTCACTATAACTTTAAAATTTGGCATGTGTACAGTCTTTTATCAATAATATTTAAATAACAATAAAATCCAATTTTTAATTTATCTTTATAAAATAATAACTTATCGTTGTTTAATTTAGAACCATTAGACTATACAAAATATTGAGAAAATGATACCCATCATTCCCACCAACCATTTAAAAATAAAAATAGTAATAGTTATCTCTCTCGGTTCCCAAAATTGACTTATAAAAATGGTTAGGGAGAACTCAACCAAAATCACTTCAGAAAAGGGTTTTAAAAACACATCATAACCATCAAGGCTCAAATAAACATTTGAACTGACATCCTATGAGATAAATTGTTTCCAAGTTTCCTAACCCAAACTCACAGCAAATGGGAGCCCAACTAGACAAGCTAACAATCCATCATATTGAACTGAATAGGAATAGGATTTTATATTCTGTCCTTACCAAAGTCGCTTGTCCTCGAGCAATCTCAACTATGGATCTTGCAAAATGTGCTCATTTTCACACATTGGATCCTCTACTACAAATTTATTCCATTTAACCAAAAATTCCTTAATTTCCTAGTCCATAGAGTACAATCTCTAGTTTTTGTAATGGCGTCTAAAATCAACATCAAGTTCCCCACATCATCCAATGGTGGCAATTCATATGAGGGAGCTACATTGGCCAAGGGTGCCTTCTTAAGTCTAGATACGTGAAGCACGTTATGAACTCTATTGCTTGCTAGTATCTCAAGCTCGTAGGAAACCTCTCCAACCTGTCGAGAAACTTTGAAAGAACCGAAAAAAATTGGGCTTAAGCTTCCTCACTCCGCTCTTTTAAGAGTAGACTATCTATATGGTTGTAGTCTCAAAAGTACCATATCCACAACCTCAAAACTACACTTAAGTAAATGTTGATCAACATATAACTTCTATTGATTTTGTGTCTACTTCGAATTCTCCTTCAATGACTTCATGATGTCCTAATTCTCCTACGATAAATCCTTGGCCTTCGGCACTCTATTATCCAAAATAGTAAATAGACAAAGTTGTGCGCTTCATATCCAAACAAAGCCGTAAATCGTGTCATCCTAATAGACATGTATAGGTAGTATGATAGAACTACTCACCAAGATGTAGCTATTTGATCCAGGCTCCCTAATGTCCCAAAACATAATTGTTGAGATACCCTTTCACCCATATGTTCACTAGTTAAGTCTTCTTATCTTCCTATGAGTGCTAGCTTATACTAGAAGTGAGCTCAATTCTGTTCCGTCTAAAAATATCCTACCAAGAGATACCTAGAACATGTTGTCCCTATCACTCACAATGCTTTTGGGCATGCCATGGAATCTAAAATTCTCCCTAAAGAACAAATCAGCTGCATATGTTACCATATATGTCGCTGAAACAGAAAAGGAATGTACAAACTTGGTCAACTTGTTATAACACCACAATACATAAATACAATGTTTTCCATGAACCTTTGGTAGCCAATAATGGACTCCATGGAGATATGTTCCCATTTTTTATTAGAATGGGTAAGAGTTGAAGTAGAACAACTAGATAAGTGCATTCATTCTTAATTTGTGGCAAGTTAGACACTCTCTAACAAGACTTCTCTAGTACTTTTTTCGCAAATCCCTCCCATATCTACCTATAAGCCTTTAAGAAACCTGGGTGACCAGCCATAGATGTCAAAAAAATTCTATCACTGTAAATGATCAACTCATTAGTCACCGTGCACTTGTCATCATTAATTGAGCAATGTGTTACTCATGTTGCCTATAAATCCTTAAGATACTCTCTTGCAATTAACTCCATCCAATCAGTCGTAATCTCCACTAGAGAACGTGTGTGACGTCTCCTAGAAAGTGCATCAGCAACTACATTATTTTTTCCTTTGAGATATACAATGTCAAAATCATATACCTGCAGTCTACTAACCTACTTGTGTTGCCTATCATTAAGATCCTTCTAGTTCATTAAGCACTTGATGCTATCATGGTCTATTTTGATTTCTAAACTCACCCCCAACAAGGTATGGTCTCAATTTGGCCAAGGCATGCAAAATGGCCAACATCTCCTTATCACAAACAAAGTAACTTCTTTCCACGCCTCCTAATTTTGAACTCTCAAATGTGGTGGCTGTTTCTATTACATCAGAACTGCTCCAATTCCCTCTCATGAAGAATCACACTCCAACTCAAATGTTTTGGAGAAATCTGGTATTCCCAACACACAACATATAGAAATCACTTGCTTGCTCAAAGCACTTTTGTGTTTAATTGGACCAATCAAAAGCTACCTTCTTTGTCAAATCAGTAAGTAGAGTTGCAGTCTAAGAAATACCTTTAACAAACCTCTTGTAGAATCCACATAAACCAAAGTATCCCTCAAACTAAGGGAGATTCATAGGAGTAAACTACTCAACAATAGTCTTGCTCTTCTCAAGATCAACTCTCAGCTCCTGTACATTGATGATATGACCAAGATAGAGAAGCTTTGTCATACCAAAGTCATATTTGGATTCCTTGGTATACAAGGACTATCTCCAAAGTGCTCGGGAGCTCCACAAGTTATCTCATATGTTCCTCCCAAGTCCTACGTTAAATCAAGATATCATCAACATATATCAATACAAACTTCAACTATTTCCTAAACACTTGATTCATGCACTCTAGAAATTGGTTGAAGCATTCATCAAACTAAAAAGCATCACCAAAACTCAACATGTTTGAAGTGGCGCCAGAACTCAATCTTCTCTATGTCCTATTTCCTTATTCGCATCTGATTGTACCTTGACCTCAAAACCAATCTTCAAAAAGAATTGGGCACCATGCAATTCATTAAATTATTCATCCATCTAAGGAATAGGATGCTTGATTTTAATTGCCTTCTTATTCAATACCCATAATCAATACGCATGTTGGGTCTAATGTGCTCCATCTCGAACAACTCCCTACCTACCTCCATTTCATCCTTATGTCTCTTAGGATGTTTGTATAATGTAATAATCACTAGTTTAGCACTCTCCTCCAACTCTATGACATACTCTATGCCCTCTCAAGTGGGACCCTGTGAGGGATACTCCCAAATACCTTTCTTATGCTTGGATAGAACCAGGATAGTAATTGTTCTTTTTCAGATTTGATATTATAGGCATGATAAGACAATCTTCTGCCCACTTTACCTGATCATGTGTAATCAACTACTCCATCCTTTTGAGTAACAACACTTTTGTTAGAATATATAGACCACTAATATAACTGAGAGGGGGGGTGAATCAGCTATCCAACTAATATCACAATTATCAACCTTAAACAAACTTAACGATATGAGCAATATAAACTGAAACCACAACAAGATACTTGTACACAATTATCACCAAATATGCTAACTAGGGAAACCCTTGATCAGAGGGAAAACCCTGATGGGGATGGTACCCACAAGATCATATACTAACACAAATATTCCTTGTTAGAGGATGGACCTTGTTAGGAGTCTATGAATACATTCAGTACATATGAGTCCCTGTTAGGAGACTTTGAATCCCTGTTAGGAGTTGTGGAAGACAGCTAGACCCACTACCCAAACAGCTTCAAGGTTAAGACCAATGAACACACTGTCCAAATTATCTCTATATTATTCCTTATAGAGTCATAGAAATGAAATGTACTTCCTCTATCTTTGTCCTGTCAACCAGACTTCTGCTCCTTCAGATCTTGTAAGCAGATCACACAATTCGCATCCAATAATCCCTTGGATTGCTTACTCGCATTCAATAAGCACTCTGCTCCTTTTCGCACTTCGCAATTCATACAACGGATACTCTTTACAAACAAGGAAAACATCTTTCCTTTATACCATATCTTCATAATAATTCCTTGAGTCGGCCTTGAGGCTTTCCTAATTAATTATAGTAAGATAATTAATTAATTACAATTACAATAGCACTGTCAACTCACAGTCTATACAAAACTTCACACGTGCAATACTAGGGCTTGCACACTCGCTAACATCGTCGTACAACTGTCCTCTGTCACTGTGTGACTGTGCACTTCTTTAGTGCATCTCAAATGTAAGATAGCAAACAAACATCAAAACACTGTTCTCTAGTACTTTGTTTCTATACTGCTCTCAATAAATCAGGTACAACTGTCATACGCCTTCGACTTAGACTCTGCACACTTAACCATGTCATCAAGAGATAGTCTGGAACATGTCCTTAACTGCGCATCACCAGACAATCAAACTATTGTCCATACCAGTAAGATCTCTGGCTGTTGTTCTCCCTGTCTTTACAGAAACAATACTATGTTGACATCCATGACAAACACAGTCATGAATGCAAAATGTCAATACTCTCTAATGCTTAGGATACTCCCCCAATGTAGTATCATCAGCATTCATGCTAACAACTTTGGCCCTCCATTTGAAATCCCTTTAAATACTACTTCCCTCCCTTTATGTTCAAACCTCATCTCCAATCTTTGCAAGTTGAAAGAGAACTCCACAAGTTACAACATACATGCCATACCCAGGATAACATCACAGTCCCCCATATTGACCACAAAGAATTCATCTTTCAGCTCATAATCACCATGCTATATACTCATATTGGAGATCTTACGAGTACAAGAAATTTCATTAATGTTATTCCTCTATTTTCAAACTTCTTCTAGCTACAAAGCCTTGATCAATGAAATTGTGTGTGGCTCATGTATCAATCAATGCAACTACTTTCTACCCCTATATTACACATCACACCTTGAATGCGATTTTGTCTTTTTAGTGCTAGTGAGTTATACAATGGTCCTACCATCCTTTAACTCTTCTTGAAATGAATTTTCTTCTTCACTACTCTCTAAATCAAACTATTGTTCTAATTTGTTTGATGTTGATTCTTCAATAGGAAAATACACTAGTTGCTTGGCTTTGGCTTTCATTCTACAATTATGTGATAAGTCCCAAGTGTTCAGTTTTAAACTAGAATAGCAAAACTAGAGAACACATATCTTATACTAAGCACAATTAACATAGAGATTTACCCTAGGAAAACCCTCCTACTTGAGGGAAAAACCCAACCACCCTCAAAAAGAATCCTTTATTGAAAAACTCAAAACTAAGTACAATGATCCCAAGCTTTCTCAAATGATCCGAAACAAATCAGAGATTAATATCTCATAACAATTCAATAGTAGCATGCTTTTGACAGATCGAGGAAAACTTACTAAGCATCTACAATCCATACAAGACTTTATGTATCTCACTAGTACTAAAGACAATATCAATAATACAACCGAAGATGATGTCGCACAGAACATACAAAAATAATGTCTTTCAGATCCATCAAGATTTATTTTTGAACATCAAAAATAATGTTCAAAAATAAATCTTATCATAGATTTTCTCAATAAGACATTGTTATCACAGCATACCAATATTCACCATAGCTACTCCTATAGAATAAACCATAAAAGTATAAGATTAAAGTCATCGAGTTCACACACATGACTTCCACCATGCCAATCACAGAGGGTGGATCCACCATACCTACTCTTAGAGGGTGGAACAACTTCTTTCACCAAGACATCTCCTAGAGAAGAATGTATTTCCACCATGCCTACTCGCAAACAGTGGATCAAGGGATTTCACTTCAAACTTCTCCCATAGAGAACTCATGAACAAGGGATTGCACCTCGAACTTCTCTCAAAGAGGACTCATTAACAAGAGATTGAACCATGAACTTCTCTTGCAAAGAACTTGTCAACAAGGGATTGCACCTCGAAATTCTCTTGCAAAGAACTCATTAACAAGGGACAATACCTCAAACTTCTCTCATAGAGAAGAATTCATTAACAAGGGATTGCACCTTGAACTTCTCCCTCACAAACAAGAACTTATTAACAAATCCTCACAATGATGAGTTGTCTCTGAAACAAGTATCAACCTTATGACTTCCTTGTCCAAGTCAAACTCTTTCTGAATCTGATTAACCTTTTGACCTCCTTGTCAAGGTTGTCTGCGATGGATAGTCAAACTCCCTCTCAACAAGGGCAGCATACTCATTTCTTGGATTATCATAGAAAAAATAACGTTGATTTCAATAATGACCAAACAAGAAGCTTTAGCAATCACACTGCTACGTGAGAGGATTTGGCATTCTTCCTCTATTTGTCAAGCTTGTTGAATCTCCAAGCATTTGCATTAACATTCAAAACTTTTGGCATGCTAAAGTCCAAGACTGTCCTTAACCTCATTCTAGACCACACAAAACTGAAAGTTTGACTTCGCAATTTTGTTCTTTGCAGCTGAAGAGTTTTACCACGGATTTTAGTATCTAGCCTTACAACTTTGCAACCCTCTTAGCTGACATATACACTCCTTCACAAAGCTCCCTCTTGCTCCCTATTGCCTCAAAGATTATGAAGAGATTCTTTGGAAGTGAACTCGCCTTTATTAATCTTAGAAACTTAATGCTCTTTACTCATGCCTTAGGTTCTCAGAATTTATCTCCCTATGACTATCATATCCTCCTCTTAGAAGAAAGTAGACCCAAAGACAATCTGTATGGTAACTTCTTCTTCTATGAAGTTATGTACCAATAATTCAGACACATAATAGCGAGATGTCTTCATTCCTCAGTCTACTTAACTTTCATATAGGAAGATCAAGCTCCTCAATCCATCTTATCTCTTTGATGGTGACACACCAAATGAGCTAGACTTGTGGCTGGCTCATCCTTGTGGGCTACAAATTGAAGTTACCGTTTCTAGTTGCTGAAATAACTCAGAAAAAACAAATAGAGGTGTACCAAATTTCACTAAGACAATGTTCATGACATGAGAATACAAAGTGCCACCCAATATCCAGCAAAAGAAAATGTTCCCAAGCAAGCTAGCTCACAGCCCTTGAAAATATGCAATACATTCAACATCTTAATGCTCCATGAAATGATATGCAATCAATTAAAAGAAGTGAAACATGGGGACTCGCACCCACCCTTCCACCCCCCAAAAAAAACCTGGAAGTACATGTCCCCAAGACATCCCCACACTGAGTACTTGGAGTACCCCAATACCCCCACCTTTGTCATTTCGCAGCCATGTTGCACCAAGGGGTACTTGAATTTCTGTTTTATTTTTTATTTTTGAATGTTACTATTGGGTATGTACTATGTTACCATGTTAAATGTTCAATTGTTCTAGTTACTGTTGCAATTTTTCTAAGTTCAAGTTTTTCAACTTGGTATATCATACTGAAACATCATTTCATAATTAGCATTTCATGTTCTACATGTATAGGATATAACACACCCCCCCCCCCATCATCCCCCCACTATCTCCCTGCCGCCTCGAAATTTGAGGCCCTTTCTCCCGTTGTCCTGGAAACTCGTCTCAACATCCCACGTACCCCAGTACCAGTGTTATACTGATTAAAAGAGATTACTTAAGGTTCACAGGATCAATTTATTTGAAGAGATACAAATGGTAGAAGCATACACAATTTACCATAATAAATAATAATTGCATGAAGGGTTAATGAATATTATTCAAAAAGGTATGAAGTACTTATCTCTTTCTTGTTGATAGATTTATCATTTAGTAATGGATTTTCATATTTCAGTCTTCACATCAGCTTGGAATAGGAATAACTAAACAATTTGAGATTCCACATTAACACCCACTCAAGGAAATTGCGATGGCTCCTATGTTGTGAGTGAAGAATCCCCTTCAATAGTCCCCCATATTCTAACAGCTACATAACCAGCAGCAATATCTAGGACAAGCTTCCACCCAAAAGGCTCCTTTTTCATTTGGGCTTGCAACATGTGAGAGTTTAAGATAAAAATAGAACAACCTAACACCATCCATCTTCAAATATGCATCCCATCTGCCCCATCTCCTGATCACATTGCACTGATCAAATAATAAATTATATCTTGTTCTTTGACAAGATAGTTGAATCTCGCTTTCCATTAAAAGGAGCAACTTCAAACCCAATTGCTTCAAACCCAGATTTCTTCTTAGGAATATCTTTGTCCCATTCAGATAAAAAGCCAATAGGAAACCTGGACCACTTTATATTACATGCTCAGTGTATCACGAAATAAACAACTAAAAAAATCTCAGCTGACTGAATCAGATATATAATAATGATCAGATGATACTCTGAGTCTGATCATACACCCTACCAACAACCACAACATAAACAATGCCTCTACAAATAATGATTGGAAAACTCAGACTTCAACTGAATGAATGCAATAACATCAAATCCCAGCAATGTGACAGATTTTTCCAAAAAAAAAAATCCTCTAAGATTCTCCTATCGAAGGCTCTTTAGCTACACATACTCGTAATCCCTCATTTCTTTCATTGTGTCCATTACACATCATAATCACTTAAATTCCATCAATGTGTGATTAGCCATAATTCCTTGCAATCAGTTATTTCGAAAGTATGTCCCAAGAAATTTCGACAAAGCCCATCATGACTCATTCACAAAAAGCTTAGAAAGACTTCTTAGCTAATCATCTGACCTCAAATTCAGCAACACAATCCTTATGCCAATAATATTGACACTCATTATGTAACAAGTGGATTTTCATATGTAAATCAAAGACAGTTTAAACTAAAAACTCCCAGTATATATAAATAGAGAACTAAATCTTTTTCACATGACATTAACTGCTTTTATCAATTAACAAAAAATAACTGTAATCATATTCAATTGAAATAACTAGATCAATGATTAACTATTCACAACTGTATTCATGTACAGCTGAAATGAAATATCTCTTTTCAGATATTTTACTAAAAACCCATGATATAAACTTGCAGATTTAAATCCGAACAGTAAATCAATATTTGATACAGATTCTAGAACCTTAACATATTTGTAACCCACAGATTTGCATACAAGGAAACTCAGAAAACTTTGTTTTATTTCTCCAATATTCAGAAAGTACATATATAAACCAGGAATTAACACAAATAACCACCAAATGCATTACTGTACTATACAACAGTAATACAATAACATGCAACTGTCCAAATGATCCAATCTTATAAACAGTAAAAACAGTCAGATTGGCAATATAGATAAAACCTGTAAGAAGGCTAGGTTTGCGTCCAACCTCCAAAGCTTCTTCAAGGGTTTGCGTCCTCAAAGAGATAACCAGTAACTGTTTCCAACTCTCAGATTAATATTTGTTTTAAATATTATAATCTTCATATCTTCCCAAGAAGAGCCTGTTGTACCTTTATCACTTTTCCCAATGTGTGCACACTCTTTTAAGTAATGTGGGATAAAGCACTTTTTTTCCTTTAGTCACTTAAGTGAACATGGTACCTTTTTAAAATAAAGTGACAAGTTAAATGAACTTTAAAAGTCACTTAGCCAATAAACCATATATTTGTCAAGCATTAAAATAACTAACCAAACAAACTTGGATAAGCACGTGCAATAGCTCGTTGGAAAGCTCTCGGTGAGACTCTTCCAAACCAGCACTGGGATATCAAAGATACTGAGCTTTGTTTACTTACTAAAAATAGTAAGCATCCGGACAACCTGCCCAAAACTGCTCTGATGGGTCTGAAACTGGAAATGTCTACGTCAAATCTCGAATGGAACCCTGTAAAGAACCTCCTCGCCCCTGAAACCTAGGTGAAGTGAGCCAGCAACACTAAATTATAATGTCCCAGAAAAAGGGGACATTACAAAGCCTCCCTTCTGAAAGATTACTTGCCCTCAAGCAATCCGCTCATACCTACAGAAATCAAATACCAAGATCCCATACTCGCCTTGAGAATGAGGTTCTACTCCTCAGTCAATGTACCCCGGCATGCATCTTCCCAAACTCAGAATGGTGAAACATTACAATAGGAATCAATGTGCCAAATAATTGAATGCCAGGATCCCAAGTCTCACCATAAAGGGACACCAACTACCATGTGCTACTGCCCTATGTGCCAATACCCTCAGTCAGGATGGAAGTCTCACTCCATGAGTGACCCTATGAGTCTCTATTGTCAAGTGAAGATGGGAGCCCAACAATATACCCATATCCAACCCAAGAAGATAGCAACCAAACTCTCCATCTAGCTCCCCGATAGAAGGCAATACCTAGGGATGCTCCACCTGGATCCCAAGTGAGGACTTGTGCGCTGTCTAAGATACCACTGACCAATTCCTGTAAGATCTGCACCACTATCTCACTGTACCACTCTTGTAATATCTGTTTTGATGTCAATGATAGATCCAGCCAATCCAACTCCACCACCATATCACTCTGGTGAAAAAGGAGTAATCCTAATATCTAGAACTCGTATATGTCAGAACACTGAAACACAAATCATAATCATGCGACTGTGTAGCAACATAGCATAATCCGCCAGATGTAAGATACTATTAACACCTGGATCCCCGATTACCCAATCAACATGATCCTGGGTAAATGAAAGAGTGGTTGGTGAATCACCAACATCATGAGTGCTAACACTGTCTTCAATAGCCTGCTGAATAAAAAATGTAGACACCTCATGTGGAACGTAGGTTAATGTGTGATCTCCCCACTCACCTGCAAATAACTCGTTGACCCTAGAAGGCCAAATAGAATCAGCAAATATATTACCAACATACACAGGCAAATCACTGATAGTGGAAATATACCAACAAGAAAAATCACCAATCAACAAGTAGGCCGTGGCCGTGTCGTAAGAGCTAGGTGATAAATCTCTGGGTAAGCTGAAAAATTCCTCAACACATGCAAAGGATAGATCTGAACTTCCTACCCCACCATAAGTACTCTCACTTATGTCTTAAGTCTTCGTAAGAGGATGGTTCACCATTAATTGAAATCTCTAAATTATCCTCACTTGTTATATCACTAACCATCTGCTCATGTGAAGATGTACAGCTGCTGTCATAAAAATCAGAATTTTCAGACTCATCAACTTGCTGATCCATAGAATTTTTCTTACCATAGAAAGTCTCAAACGGGGAACACGTGATTGAATCACATTGTTTGCCTTCACATCTACCCACTTTATGAATTCCTGCAATAATTTGTGTGATTTCTTGTGCCCTTGAACCCCGGTTATCTTCTTCATAAGCGGTTGCCTCATTTGATTTTCAGCTTTGTGAATGGAATAATGTGTTAAGCTCAATTGAAGGCATAGCTCATCTACCTCACTCTCCTTGTCCCTTCCAAATTTTATTGCTAGATCTCTATCCATTAATAGTTGCAAGTACTCATATTTTATCATCTTCAAAGTTTCAAAAATAGTATGTAAAAGAGGACTTGTAACACCACATGCATTCCCATGCCTCTCTTCTATCACAATCTTCCATATGAGATCCTCAATCAAATTGGAAGAATTATCAATCCTCGTCAACACGTGGACAATCTTGTCCTCTTTGACCAAAAGCATGTCCAATAAGTCAAAGAGTGATAATGGTTTTTGACCATCTCCTTCAAACACAAGTGGGTTGTTCTCCATAGAATTTTCTGATTTTTCATCACTTAGGGGAACAACATTTTCAAATATATCCTCTAACTCAACGTGTGCTAGATCATCTATCCTGCCAACATTGTGGTCCATTTGCTCCTCCTCGAAACTTGACATAATTTCTAGCCTAGTATCATCATAAAATTCATCCAAGTTAATTTCCATGTCCCCAAATAAGATGCTGGTGTTTTCCCTGTCTCAATAAGATGGGGAGTTGCCAACGTTGGCGGTTTGGTCAACTCTTCTACCTGAGCCATCAATATGCTCATCAAAAGGACTAGTGTAAACAGCTCCATAAGATAATTTTGTCTCCCAGTTACCTAGTAATATACGTGTGCCATTATTAGTATTTTGCATATTATCATGCAAAAGTTGCTCTTCTTTTTTAGTACTACTATCAAGTTGATTAATGTCTTCCTTATGCAAATTTTTGTAACTGTCCTCTGCAAGGAGATCTCGAGCCAAATCATAGTATTTGTTTTTTATAATATTTGTCTTGTTTTGCAGCTCTAGCTGAAAGTTCACATATTCCATGAAGGGTAGTTCTTTTTGAACCTGTGGAGGGAATTTTTTGTACTCATCATGTATGCTTATTATTTTAGTCCTCATATCGAACTAGAAATTTTGGGCAAACTGCTCTTGAGGCTTCATAATATCTATCGAGATTTTTTCCTATATAGACTACTTGCCTCAGTAATAGGAATTTGATCGACAATTTGTTTGCAATTGACTAATGCAATTCACCTAAACACTGCAATGTTCTTAGCTAATACTGCACCCTTTCTCTTCATTTCCGTCACCATCATCTTTCAAATATTCTCGCATTTCCTTTCTTCGAGTAGCAAGAAAATCGAATAAATAAATCTATGGACAAACATCTTGAAAAGAATTATTTTGTTCCAAAAGGTTTCATCAGCAGTCAGTGGAGACTCAGTTTGCTAAATCATCCCCTTCAATGTTGAAGATAAAACTTGGAAATGCTGTAGTAATATTCCTTAAATATGGAAGAGTCATAATCTTTAATAGATAAGGGTATTGTAAAACAAACTCTTTCCATTCCTCTCTATCAATTTTATCATCATGACGAAAATTTGCATCTTATCCAATATAGCTTCAAGGACATCATTTGTCAATATCATGTCTGATTCATTCAAAAGAACTACTATCATCTGCTTTACCTCTTCACAATCAATGCAGCCTGTTTGCCTCAAATCATAAAGTCTAAAAGCAAAATCAATCTTGTCTTTTAGGGGTGCATCTAGATGGAAGATGCTAAGTCCACGAACAAATTCTCCAAACTCAATGACTCCATTGTGATTTTTTTATCGAATAGATCAAAGACTCTGTCTGCAAACAAGTTCTCTTTTGTGGCGCACCTAAACAATGCTAGCTAGAGCTCTTCCTTGTGTATCAAGCCATCATCAATTACAGAGGTACTCAATTTTTTAAATAGCACGTACAAGGCCTCAACCTCATTTATATTGACTTCAGGTTGGTACTATATCATGCCCAACAGCCCTTCAATCCCAAAACTCAGATGCCGATCAAGACGCTTGAAATCTAAGTATCAGACTTCTGACATCAAGACCAATCATACTTCCGACTGTCATATTCGTGTTGGAGGTGGGGTGTTGTAGGGAATATCTGTTCTCTTCAGTGGCCAGAATGAACTAAACGTGGTGCTTGCCTTAAGTATTCTACCAACCCCGACCTATCTTTACAACATTTGTTCCATGATTACGTGAACAAACTCGACTATATGCTCCGACGGCTAGCAATGTGCCAGGTCCCCACCCATGCTTGGACATGACCCTTCCTTTGCTCGGGCTGAGCTACCAATGACTTTCGTGGCACACCAGATGCCCACTGTCACCCCCGAAATCCACACTCTCCTAGATTGGCGGACTTCCAATTTACACTGGACCCATGAAGCTCCTTTTTCCTTGTGACTTTCTAACACAGTGAAGGTCTGACGTGCGTAGTAAATACTAGGAGGACGTCCACTATCAACTTAAAATGGCACCTTACTACAACATTCAGATTGCCCACCCAACGGTATTCTCCTAGCTCTTCGAATACACACCAGTGCTTGCATGCAACATCTCTACTACCTATTTCCTTAAGTAGTCGGTTTAGAGATTGCTGAGCTATGATGGTGAACCCGACGTTGATGCAAAGGCCTCCCCACGACTTCTTTCTGGGCTAATCCAGTTGTCACGTAACCCCACTATGGACGATTCCACCTCACGCCTTCACACCCAACCCATAACCAAGTGACTGACGTGTAACCTCAAAAAACCAACTGCCTGTTGCCAGTGATATACACAACCTCAAACTACTAACATTGACGGGTCTTTCCCTCTGACAAGACACAACCCTATGTCGTGGTGGACGAGAAGCCTAAATTTCTCAAACTGACTCAGCACATTGCACACTTCCTGTAACCCGTGGTTTATTCTTCTTGCGCCTGGGTAATGTTATGCTAATGCCTGGCCCATGGAATGCTAACCCATACTATTGCAGTATGTAACAGTCACCGAAAAGACTATCACTCTTGAGTTGAAGGCGTGTCTTCTACTAGTAACCACGTATTCCACCTACATAAACCTCCCTTGGTCTCTACGTCCTGGGCTAACTCTTGCAACAACAATTCTACCACTGATTCAAAATTCTGAGATTGCTAACTTATTCGAATGCTCATAACTTCATAGACTTCGATTTTTTGAATATCTTTCTTTTGTCGATTCTTCTGCCCAAACCTGTATATTGTTGAATAAAGGAGGGTTGGGGTGACGTCCAACTCCCTTAGAATCTCAAAACTTGAAGGGTTTCGTCCTCATAGTTTTACACCAGTCACATTAAAGCAACCAAAACTTCAAAATGTTTGATTTCATAAATTTCTTTGTGTGTTGCGTGATTCCATGGGATGGCAAGAGTCTTGGCTCTAATACCACTGAAATCCCTTTTCAGATATTTTACTAAAAACCCATGATATAAACTTGCAGATTTAAATTTGAACAATAAATCAATATTTGATAAAAATTCCAAAACTTTAACCGATTTGTAACCCGCAGATTTGCATACAAGGAAACTCAGAAAACTTTGTTTTATTTCTCCAATATTCAAAAAGTACATATATAAACTAGGAATTAACACAAATAACCACCAAATGTGTTACTGTACTATACAACAGCAATACAATAACATGCAACTGTCCAAATGATCCAATCTTATAAACAGTAAAAACAATCAAATTGGCAATATAGATAAAACCTGTAAGAAGGCTAGGTTTGCATCCAACCTCCAAAGCTTCTTTGTAATGTTCCTTTTTTAGCATTCATAGCATGTTGTTGTCGTTGACCTATTTCCCCACTGTCCCGTAGGCTAACCAGGACTTTAAAGGGACTTCGAGGCCATTTGGCCTAGATAGTTTTAGTTGCAGGTCTTTCTAATGGATTCTGAAGCAACTTTGGGCATACTTACTATTTATAGTAAGTCATCTTGGACATGGTCGGACATCCAGTGGTAGCAGTATGTCGATAGTAATTGTTTAAAATCGACAAGAAGACTTGTTTATCATTTAAAAAATTTGTTATGCATTGATAAAGCTATTTTATAAAGTTAAATTTAAATATTTAACTTTATTAATGCATAGACTTTAGTTTGTGGAAAATATTTAAATTAAAAGAGTCCCCTTTATTTTATAACACATTGGAGACATAAGTTACATAAAGGGAGTTATGTTTTATCCCACATTGAGAAAACGAAAGATGGAGCTCTTGTGAGAACACTATAAAAGAAATGAAAGAGCTTCTTTTATGCAGGCTTGGAAATATCAAAGAAATTGAGAAATTTTCTGGAGATTATGTCTAAATAGTTTGGAGGACGAAATCCCTTCAAGCTGGAAATCTTCACGCCATTGAAAGATATGGTCTTGAGATTCGACATAGTAGCAGTCCGAAAAAGCGGAACCGAAAAAGCAGGCTGAAAAAGCGGGTACGAAAAAAGTTGTCCAAAAAAAGCGAAACCGAAAAAGCAAGCTGAAAAAGCGAGTAAGAAAAAGAAGGCCGAAAAAACAGTTCGAAAAGAGCAAAGTAGAAGGGGCAGCATAGAAGGAAATTATTTCAGCTATCTACAACCAGGTTCTTTTGTTAGTATTGTTTTTTAGGGTGTTATAAGCTTTCAGCTGTAAGTGTGCATTATACCAACATTATCATTTTGTAATCCATGTAAATGCCAAAGTCTTGGCCATATTTCATGAGCATTGTAATTTTCATTGCAATTAAGAAGATAATAGTTGCTGGTGTCATTTAAGCAATTCAATATCATTATTTATCAGCTAGTTAGTTTGCATACCAACTGTTTGTAAAAATGTCAGTTGGCTGTAGGTGTTCATTTCTTATGCTTAGATCATATATATGCACTGAATATTGTCAAAATTAGTAGCACACTCATGTTAGGCCATTGTGTAGTCCATTTGGAGTTTTCTAGCATAAGAATCTCATTGATGCAAATTGAAAAAAAAGTAATTTAAAGCCAGCTGAAATACTATATCAGTCATACGTCCCTTGCATGTGAATTGTTTGATGAAATTCCTTGAGCTTTCATCAACATTTTTTGAGAGTAGATTTGAGAAGGGCCATTACAGTGGTATCAAAGCTTGCTTGCAAAGTGTTTGACGAAATGTCAAACAAGTAAAGTATAAAGATTTTTGGTGTTTGAAGAAGTTATAACCTGTTGGGGTTATTATATTCTTCAAGGGTTTGCGTCCTCGAAGAGATAACCAGTAACTGTTTCCAGCTCCCAGATTAATATTTGTTTTAAATATTATAATCTTCATATCTTCTCATGTGGAGCTTGTTGTACCTTTATCACTTTTTCCAATGTGATGAACGCTCTTTTAAGCAATATGGGATAAAGCACTTTTTTTTTCCTTTAGTCACTTAAGTGAAAATGGTACCTTTTTAAAATAAAGTGACAACTTAAATGAACTTTAAAAGTCACTTAGCCAGTAAACCATATAATCGTCAGGCATTAAAATAACTGACCAAACGAACTCGGATAAGCATGTGCAATAGCTCGTTGGAAAACTCTCAATGAGACACTTCCAAACCAACACTGGGATATCAAGGATACTGAGCTCTATTTACTTACTAAAAATAGTAAGCATCCAGACAACTTGCCCAAAACTGCTCTGATGGGTCTAAAACTGAAAATGTCTAGGTCAAATCTCGAATGGAACCCCGCAAAGAACCTCCTCGCCCCCGAAACCTAGGCGAAGTGAGCCGGCAACACTGAATTATAATGTCCCAGAAAAAGGGGACATTACATGAAATAAATAGATTAACAATTAACTAGCATAATTGTATTCACGATCAACTGTAATAACTAAATCAACAATTAACTATTCACAATTATATTCATGATCAGCTGAAATAAATAGATTAACTAGCATAACTGTATTCATGATCAATTGATTAACAAGTAAAATAAATACTTAACAAGAAAAGAAAGAAACGAACATACAAGTGTCATTGGAGGAACTTTAACTGGTTGTGCAAGCCTCAGCTTTGGTGAGAAGAGAAGCATTGACATAGGTTTAACCTCCCAACCTCGGACCATACTTATCTCCACACATTCTATTAAATTGGAAAGGCCCTCCCTACCTTGGGATCAAGCTTGGGATGTTCTTTAGTTCAGCCACCTGAGCATCCTGGTGTTTTGAATGTCCGCTCAGTTATGAAACGGACATGCTTACATAACTGGCGCTACCAACATCAAGTGATCATTAGATGGCAAACATGCCTATAAACTACCTTGGCCAAGGATTTCCAATGGGTTCAACGACCCGATCACCACCGCTCGACTTAACAACAGAATTCATTACAGGGATGAGCATGACCTATTAAGTATTTTTCATTTAAATTATTCATGTCTGATTTCTCCTTTATTTTCTTGCAGATTTATTCCACCTCTTCACCATACTTGGCTACACAATCGGTGATTCCTAGGTGTATTAAAGAATATGAGCTTTCTGCCCTTTTACACCTCTTCACCCCTTCATTGCTACAATGTCGATGAATCCCAGGTGTATTAAAAGATTATGAGCATCCCGCCCTTGATTTCTTCCATCAAGATTTGTGACATCTTATTTTTGAGATCAGCAATATTCATACAAGTTCTTATTGTATTTAGAAACTCTCTTTGGTATGGAGTACTATTCAACTAGTTAAAAGAAATTAAGAAGTTCTTTATAAATCTTCAAGGTTCATTCAACAAGTTAAAGTAATATGAATATAGACATAAGAGGAAGTTCTGATTCTAACTGGCTGCTAGAGAATTGCATTTAAAAACTTGGAAGGATAACTCATGACCTATTAAGTATTTGATATTGTACCGAAGAACTCAAACTCTGTCTGGTCCTCTCTAGATGCGTTGAGGTGTTACTTGCAAAACATATGATCACAGATCTTTAGCCAGATTATTGCACAACAAGGAGTAGAAATTAAACTGCTTGACAAGGCTTCAATGGGTGATATGGAAGATATAATGGGTGTGTGGTGGTAATGAAGTTTGAAAACTTTGCATCCGAATTGTAAGTCTGTTCTCCTTAAGATATTACAGACGTATCTACTGCAGAAGACTTAATCCTCAATGACTAGGTGTACTTGGCAAGACTGTTTACTTGTAATGGACGATTAGATTGGTAAAAGAAGGGATTTCTGGCTCTTGGAAATAGATGTAACCGGGTGCTAAAGGTGGTAGAGATAATAAGATATGTGGCCGAGTGAGGAATGAAAGATCCCAACCCCTCTCACGACTTTAAAATAAAGAACCAAGCCGTGACTTCTTGGCTTCCACTGGTTTTTTTAGGATTATGTGTCAATTTGAATTTTCAAGTGTTAAATCGATTATGAAAATAGAGAGCAAGTAAAATAAAAAGTTGGAAAGATCATAATTTTCTAATATTATAATATATACTTATATATGTTCATGTAAGTATATCAATGGGGTGACATCATTAAATTACGTTATTATAATTTATTGGTGTCATTTCATTTTTATATTTATACGTACGTAAGTATTTATTATAATAATATGATGAAGATCAATTAAAAAATCTCTTGAGGTATGTTTTATATTTTAAATTAGATTATTTTATGTTTTCTTAGATAATTTTCTTAATAGCTCATGTGGTCCCAAAAATGTATCTTGTAATCAAGTTGTTGCATCATTTCCAAAGAAGTTTAAAGTCATACCCACCGATCCTGATGACTGAAATAAGCGAACATCCCATTCCGATGATCCCATTTAGCAATGCTTCCCCCCTTCTTCATCTTCTCCTGTAGTTACCCATGAAAACACTTCTGCCATAAGAATAATTCTACAATAATTCATTAAAACATAATAATCGTTATTTTAAATCAAGCAACTGCTAATCATCTAATAACAGTTAATGGTTAACCATCTTCATTAACAGTTAATACAACATATATACATAACTACCTATTTCACATGATCATGAAAGGATAATCCGTTAAATCCAATGGTTATGAACAAATTTAAAATTAGGTCAAAATTTTGGGATGTAACATACCCTCCACTTTAAATTTTTCATCGTCCCCGATGAATATCACAACAAAACTTAAACGATATTTAATCAGTTTAATTTAAGTAAAGAAAAGAAATGTTTAGTTTCCATCCCAAGAGAAAAGAAGAGGGTATTTTTGGAGAATTTCATGATAATCCTCCCAAGTGGCATTATCCTCTGCGTAATGGTCCCACTAGACCTTGCATCATGTTATCTCCTAATTTCGTAAGCGTAGCTTATGCACCTCGAGTATTCTGAGTGGTTCTATTTCTACCACCCCTGGTTCTCACACCTATAATAGTTTCCAATCAATTATATGATCATGATGGGTGATGTATTTCTTATGGTATGACACATGGAAGACGTCATGCATCTTGGCAAGGGCTTGTGGTAATGCAATTCTCTAAGCTACTGGGTTCACAACTTCCAATATTTCAAAGGGTCTATTGGTCCCACATACCTTGGGGCTAACTTGGTTTTCTTACCAAACTTGATAGTACTCTTTTGAGATTTTACCCTTAATAGTACATTTTCTCCTATTGAGAATTCTCTAGGTGTTCTTTTTGCATCTGCATAGCTTTTCTGTCTATCATTAACTTCCTTCAATCTTTGACGAATCTGGATTATTTGTTCTCCCATTTCTTTAAGCATTTTAGGTCCAACAATTATTCTATCTTCTAAGCGATTCTAGCTCACAAGAGTTCTACATTTGCGGCCATATAGAGCCTCAAAGGGAGCCATTTTAATGGTGGATTGATAGGAATTGTTATATGCAAATTCCACCAAAGGTAAATATGTTTCCCACTAGTATTGCCGATCCATACAGTATACTCTCAAAAGCTCTTCTAATACCTGGTTTACTCTTTCAATTTGACCATCTGTCTCAGGATGATAAGCTGAATTGATGTTTAGTTTAGTACCCAATGCTGAAAATAATGTTTGCCAAAATCTAGAAATTATCCTAGCATCCCTATCTGAAATAATTTTCTCTGGAATTCCATGCAATCTGAAAATTTCTTTTATGAATTTATGAGCAATTTCTAGTGCTCCATCAGTTAGATTACCTAGTATAAAATGAACAACTTTTGTCATTCTATCAACTACTACCAGAATGGTATTGTGTCAATTTCGTGTCATAGGTAATCCCTATACAAAGTCCATGAAAATTATCTACCATTTCCACTCTGGTACCTCATTGGGGTGCAAAAGGCCTGCTGGGTATTGATGTTCTTCCTTTACTCTCTAGCGTTCTAAACAACCTGTGACAAATTCTGTTATCTCCCTTTTCATTCTTTTCCAAAAATATAGAAGTTTTATATCATACAACATTTTAATTACTCCAGGGTGTCCTGAATATGGAGCTGAATGAAATTCTTCCAGAATCATTCTTTGGAGTTCAGGGTTGTTGGGTACATAAATCCTATTATGATATCTTAACAATCCATCCTCTTCTAAACTAAATTCCAAGTACTTAGAATCCTGTGGGTCCCTGATAAGAGCTAAGCTGATTTCTACATAAAATTCATTATGTTCTAGATGTTGTAAAATCTGATCTTTTAATCTGAAGTTTATAGTAGCCATTGTAGAAATGTGTCTTCTCCTACTTAGGGCATCTGCCACTTTGTTTTCCTTGCCTTTAATATAACTTATGTCGAATTCATAGTCTGCTGAAAATTCCAGCCATCTTCTTTGTCTAGCATTTAGATTTGGTCGTGTGAAGATATATTTTAGACCGTGATGATCAGATCGAAGTTCAAAAGGTTTTTCAATCAAATAATGTCTCCACATCTGAAGAGCATGTACAATAGCTACTAATTTCAGATCACAGGGTGCATAATTCTGCTCATAATTCTTCAATTTCCTAGATTCATATGCAATTACCTTTTCATCCTGCATTAGCAAACCTCCTAAACCTTCTCCTGATGCATCTGTTATAACTACGAATTGCTTTTGTGAGTCAGGTACTTTTAGTATGGATGTTGTGGTTAGCTTTTCCTTCAAGTATTCAAAGGCTAACTGACATTTTTCTATCCAAACAAATTTCTTTCCTTTTCTCTGAAGTGATGTAATTGGATAAGCTATCTTAGAGAAGTTCCTAACAAATTTTCTATAAAATCTTGCTAATCCCATAAAACTTCTAACTTCTGACACATTTTTAGGTATAGGCCATTCCTTATTTGCTTTAATTTTTGACGGATCTATGGCTATGCCCTGAGCTGATATAATGTGTCCTAAATATTGAATTTTCTTTTGATAGAAAGCGCATTTAGACAATTTTTCATATAATTTATGTTCTCTTAACCTTTGCAAAACTGTTTCCAAATGTTTTTGATGTTCTTCCTTGTTCTTTGAATAGATTAGAATATCATCTATAAAGACCAGCACAAACTTATTCAGGCAATCTTGAAATATGCTATCATTAAGTTCATAAAAGTTGTTGGGGCACTGGTTAACCCAAATGGCAACACTGTAAATTCCTAATGTCCATACCTAGTTCTCAAAGCGGTTTTGTGAATATCTTCATCCTTGATACAAAGCTGGTGATATCCTAACCTCAAATCAATTTTTGAAAACATTGTCATGCCCTTCATTTGATCAAAAAGATCATCTATTCTAGGAAGTGGATATATGTTCTTCATGGTAACCTTATTGAGCATTCTGTAATCTATGCATAATCTCATGGTTCCATCCTTTTTCCTGCCAAACAATATTGGGGCTCCCCATGGTGAAACACTGGGCCAAATCAGTTTCTTGTCTAACATGTCTTGTAGTTGTATCTGCAACTCCATTAATTCTTTGGTAGTCATTCGATATGGTGCCCGAGAAATGGGTTCTGATCCTAGTATCAAATCTATGGTGAAATCAAAGGCTCGGAAAGATGGTAAACCGGGGAGTTCTTCTAGAAACACATCTTGATAATTCTTTAAATAGGGATATTTTTGTTTGAAAGATTCCTTTAATTTTTCTCAGATTTCTCCATCTTCAAAAATGTAGTGATCTCCATATGTGTTGTTTTTAGGTTCTCTCATGTCCTCAACCTTGACTGCAAAGATCTCACAACCTTTTCTTCCATATTTCTTAAGTTGCATGGCAGATATTTGTTTTGATTTAATTTCATGTTTAATTCGTATAATGCTTGTTAGCCTACCTCGATCATCCAAACAATTTACAGTTTTGGCAAGACAATCTACCTTGGCCTTATGCTCACTGAGTCAATTAATGCCTATGATAATGTTGTACGACCCAAGCGGTGCTACACATAAGTTCAATTCCGTTGAGAAATTTGGAAAGTCAACCTGAGCCTCAAACAAACACTGCTCTACCTTAGCCCTTGACTGGTTTGCATATTCGACTGTCCATGGTTTTTCCATAAAACTAGATCTCTTTGGAAATCTACTTAACAATTTAAATGATATAAAACATTCAGAAGCTCTAGTATCAATTAAAATGGAGACAGGGTTCCAGTAGATCTTACCCGAAGTTTCAATCGGGCCTATTTGTTGTTATGTTTGCCTATTGTCCAAGGTTGCATGGATCCTCTGCTAATACACTTGTTGTTGATGTGGAAGAGGTGGTTGTTGCAGATGATTGGTGTTGGGTTTGATGGGGCATTTGTTAGCATAATGGTCTCCTCCAAAAGTGAAACATCCTGAAGGTGGCCCCTTCCTCCCATTACCCTTATTGTTCTTACTTGTACTAAAATTACTTTTAACATCCTTAACTCCGTTTCCTTTTGATTCTGGCTTGCTGTACTTGAAATCCTTAAACTGTCTTTTCTAAGTTCCAGAATCAGCACCTTCCATATTCCAATTTGTTTTCCTTTTATTGTCCCGGATGGAGTCATCTTTCTGGATTTTGTATTCTTGCCGAACAGCCTTCTCTAGAGCTTCCTCCATAGTTCGATGAGTGAGAACATCAACTACTTCTCCTATTCTATTGTTCAGACCCATAATGAATTTCCTCATCTTCAGATTTTTATCCTACTGATATGGTGGTAAATTTCTCCCAATGCTTATGTACAATCATATCTCCTTGCTTCAAGTTTTGGAAGTCTATAAGTTTCTGGTCATAAAAGTCTAGAAGTTTCTGGTCATAAAAGGTTTAGGGAAATCAACGATTTCTAAAAATGATTACAAACTTTTCCCAAGTAATTTCAGTGGTTTTAATGTTTTGCTCGACTATGGTGTTCCCCCACTAGGTTGCAGCTTCTCCAATAAAGTGGTATATTCCCCGAACTGCCTTTGAGGTTTCAAAAAAGTTTCTAATTTCAAAATATTGTTCCATTTCAGTTATAGCCAAGCCTCTGCTTCCTCTCTGGACTCAAAACCGGCAAACTTGGGTGGTTTGATTTTTTTAATATCCACTAACAGATCAGCCACTATTTCTTGTTTCTTTTGTTTTTCAGTTTGTATGGGTGAAGAGGTTCTCTTGTTATTTTCGAAGACTTCTGTCTTTGTTCTAGGAGGAGGTGATGAATGTGTTTCCTCATGGTTATGCCCCATCTAGGCTGCCATCTCATTCATTCTCATTTCCATGTTATTCAACTTCAATTGCGTTTCTTGCAAAATCTGAAGTAACAAGTCATTAGATGATTGAGTGTTTTCACGGAGTATGCCATGATCTACAATGTTCTCGTTGCTGTTCATTTTATTTTGTTTATTGGTTTGACCTATTAATTTACAAAATTTGTGTCATTTTATTGAATTCATTCATATTTAAGTATTCCACAACAGAAAGAGTTTTGCGAATGCATGAAACACATGAATTAAATAAATTTATTTGATTAACTTAATACTTTACAGCTAAACTTATAGTAGCCTTATTTGCAAAAAGTTTCTTCTATTGAGGATGTTTACATCAGAATATTTAATCTTGCTTTTTAGCATTTAGTTTTGGCTCAGATTGGTACATATCCCACACCATCCAGGATCTGTGGAAATGCAAAAGAGAGTTGCCCTGTCGAGCGTTCCAATTTTGAATTAACTTGTTCCTATATGTTGCTTTACTAGCAGGAGCCCACCTGACTCTTTCTTTCTTCATTTGTTGCGATGCCTAGTTCAGAGTTTTGTTATCTTGGGGCATGGAGCAGCAAGTATAATCGTATTTAGGCTTTTTTTTTATTAAATAGGGGAAGATGGGATGTCGAGTTTTCTTGCACAATGTTTTACCTACTTGCATCCTGTACAATCATTCTAAGAATTTTTCAAGTTTACATGGAAAGTAGTGTGCCCTAGGTTCAATGTTGAACCCAACACTCTGATACCATATGTAACAAACAGATTTTCATATCTAAATCAAAGACGGTTTAAATTAAAAACTCCCAATATTTATAAATAGATAACTAAATCCTTTTCACATGACATTAACTGCTTTTATCAATTAATAGGAAAATAATTGTAATCATATTCAATTGAAATAACTAGATCAACGATTAACTATTCACAACTATATTCATGTTCAGCTGAAATAAATAGATTAACGATTAACTAGCATAACTATATTCACGATCAACTATAATAACTAGATCAACGATTAACTATTCACAATGTATTCATGATTAGCTGAAATAGATAGATTAACGATTAACTAGCATAACTGTATTCATGATCAACTGATTAATAAGTAAATACTTAACAAGAAAAGAAAGAAAGGAACATACAAGTATCATTGGAGGCACTTTAACTAATTGTGCAAGCCTCGGCTACGAAGAGAAGAACCATTAACATAGGCTTAACCTCCCAACCTCGGACCATACTTACCTCCACACATTCTATTAAATTAGAAAGGCCCTCCCTACCTCGGGATCAGGCTTGGGATGTTCTTTAATCCAGCCACTTGAGCATCCTGGTGTTTTGAATGTCCGCTCAGTTATGAAACGGACATACTTACAAAACTGGCGCTACTAACATCAAGTGATCATTAGATGGAAAACATGCCTATAAACTACCTTGGCCAAGGATTTTCCGATGGGTTCAACGCCCTGATCACCACCGCTCAACTTGACAACAGGATTCATTACAGGGATGAGCATGAGCTATTAATTATTTTTCATTTAAGTTATTCATGTCTGATTTCTCTTTTATTTTCTTGCAGATTTATTCCACCTCTTCACCATACTTGGCTACACAGCCAGTGATTCCCAAGTGTATTAAAGAATATGAGCTTTCCACCCTTTTACACCTCTTCACCCCTTCATGGCTACAATGTCGGTCAATCCCAAGTGTATTCAAAGATTATGAGCATCCCACCCTTGATTTCCTCCATCAAGATTTGTGACATCTTATTTCTGAGATCAGCAATATTCATACAAGTTCTTATTGTATTTAGGAACTCTCTTTGGTATGGAATACTATTCAACTAGTTAAAAGAAATTAAGAAGTTCTTTATAAATCTTCAAGGTTCATTCAACAAGTTAAAGTAACATGAATATAGACATAAGAGGAAGTTCTGATCCTAACCGGCTGCTATAGAATTGCATTGAAAAACTTGGAAGAATAACTCATGACCTGTTAAGTATTTATTGTACTGAAGAACTCAAAGTCTCTCTGGTCCTCTCTAGATGCGTTGAGGCGTTACTCGCAAAACATATGATCACAAATCTTTAGCCAGATTATTGCACGGCAAGGAGCAAAAATTAAACTGCTTGACAAGTCTTCAAAGGGTGATATGGAAGATATAATAGGTGTGTGGTGGTAATGAAGTTTGAAAACATGGCATTCAATTTGGAAGTCTATTCTCCTTAAGATATTGCAGACGTATCCACTACAAAAGACTTAATCCTCAATGACTGGGTGTACTCAACAGGACTGTTTACTTGTAATGGACGATTAGATTGATAAAAGAAGGGATTTCCAGCTCTTGGAAATGGGTGTAATCGGGTGCTAAAGGTGGCAGAGATAATAAGATATGTGGCCGAATGAGGAATGAAAGATCTTAACCCCTCTCACGGCTTTCAAATAGAGAACCAAGCCATGACTTCTTGGCTTCTACCGGTTTTTAAAGGATTATGTGTCAATTCGAATTTCCAAGTGTTAAATCGATTATGAAAAGAGAGGGAAAGAAAAATAAAATAAAAAGTTGGAAAGATTATAATTTTCAATTGTTATTATAATATATACTTATATACGTTCATGTAAGTATATCAATGGGGTGACATCATTAAATTACGTTATTATAATTTATTGGTGTCATTTCATTTTTATATTTATATGTACGTATGTAAGTATTTATTATAATAATATGATGAAGATCAATTAAAAAATCTCTTGAGGTATGTTTTATATTTTAAATAAGATTATTTTATGTTTTCTTAGATTATTTTCTTAATAGCTCATGCGGTCCCAAAAATGTATCCTGTGATCAAGTAGTTGTGTCCTTTCCAAAAAAGTTTAAGGTCATACCCACTGATTCTGATGACTGAACCAAGCAAACATCCCATTTCAATGATCCCGTTTAGCAACGCTTCCCCCCTTCTTCATCTTCTCCTGCAATCACCCATGAAAACACTTATGCCATAATAATAATTCTATAATAATTCATTAAAACATAATAATCATTATTTTAAATCAAGCAATTGCTAATCATCTAATAACAGTTAATGGTTAACGACCATCTTCATTAATAGTTAATACAACGTATATAAATAACTACCTATTTCACATGATCATGAAAGGATAATTTGTTGAATCCAACGGTTATGAACAAATTTAAAATTAGGTCAAAATTTTGGGATGTAACACATTAGACATCACAATTCTTCTTAAATCTGATTGACTTATTCTGGTTCGAATCTTTGTTTCAAACCTGGCTCTAATACCAGGTTAAGTTTTTAACCAAAATAGCAAAACTAGAGAGCAGATATCTTTTACAATGCATAAGAATAAAAAAACACAGAGATTTACCCTGGGAAAACCCTCCTACTCGAGGGAATAATCTAGCCACACTCCAATAAAGAATCCTTTATTGAAAAACTCAAAACTTGGTAGAATGATCTCAAGCTTTTTCAAATGATCCAAAACAACTCAAAGATTGTTAGCTCGTAACAATTCAAGAGTAGCATGCTTTTAACAGAACAAGGAAATCTTACTAAGCATCAACAATCCATACAAGGCTTTATGTATCTCACAAGTACTAAAGACAAATGAATAATACACCCAAAGATAATGCTGCACAGAAAATACACAAATAATGTCTTTAACAGATCTGTCAAAGTTGCACACTGATAATCAATTATCTCTAGCCCTGAAAAGGTGCATCATTCTTATACTGATTCCAGCCTTTGTTAACAAATTCCTTTTATATCATAATCAACATACACAGAATAGATCACACTGTAAACACAGAACAGATCACACAGTGAATAAAACTAACTGAGTCATATGAACAAAAAAGTCATATATGCACTTTTTACTTTTTATATTAGCAGAATATCAATCACTTGACACTTCTTGCTCGACCCTGATTACTAGAACAATTATCATGCACACAATACTTCAATCGAACGTCACCATAATATCATACCAAATCCCGTCAGGCATCACTGACACAGTCTGTCTTGCCTTCTATACACAACCTGATACAAAAACTGTCGACAGCAGTTGCAAACACCGATTATATTCTGCTAGACATAAGAACCACCCGATCTCAAGGAAAACAACGATTCTTGAACACTCATCCTGATTGGCATGGACATCAGGTATGAATGATTACTGATGGTGATCAATCTTGCTAAAGCGATCAATGCAAAAACTATTTTGGAAACAGCATTCCTCATAATGAATAGTCTTCACCAAAGACTATATGTCATAGTCTCATATCCCACAAACGGAACACTCAAGACATGACCAAATGATAGCCATATCAAGTAGGAATGTTCTCTACCAAAAGAAAACAAGAATGAACTGATTTCACTTGAACCAAGAAGACAAACAAGGAAATGAATCGTTGAGGAAAAGATAACTATCAAATACCAAATATCAATTAGTGAACGGGTAAAATTGCCAACATAACTGATTCCATGTCAGCAGAAATCTTCAAAAGGAAAGAGAACAAACAATAAAGTATGAACAACACAAAAAACTTGGAATGAACAACAGCATATCACGATCATGTTGATAATTAACTCAGGTAAAAGATTTGTCTCGCCGCTACATGATTTAACACCAAGGTTTTCTACAATGGAAGCACAGTTTCTTCCTCTAGAGGTTATTCAGATCCTCACCATCCAATATGATTGAATCATACTGTGGCTATTGTGATTCCCTACAAAACTGTTTCCTATCCTTGCCCTTATGAGGGAATCCTGTGGGTTAAAAATCACTTTTAGAAATGAAGGCTCCATATTTCTAGCCTTTTGAATGGCCTCCTATAAAATTGGTGGTTTGAGAGCATTATTCGAACCGCTCAATGGATTTTTCATATCATCCGTAAAAAGTGAAATGAGCCTCCTCTCTAAGATGTCTATACTGGTACTACAAGTCTTTAAAAATCAGTTACATATGTATCCACTAAACCCCATTACTTCAACTATGCCAATTCCTTAAAATTTGACCTTGGGTTTTTCAAATCAAACCTCTCAATTAATCTCTCCGTAAACTCAACATAGGGGTGATCTAATCATGTCCCATGGTGATCATGCTACAATGCCACCACTCATTTGCAATGCTATCATGATGTATCATTGCATAATTGATGGCCTCTTCCTCTAGCATAAGGTTGAGCTGAAAATAGGTTGAACCAAGCTCACGATTAAGTCTCTCCTGAGCCATCATAATATCGAAGATTTAACTTTCCTACCTTCTACAACAAATCATAATAATGTGTTCTACATCTAGTATAGCATTTCATCCTGACATCAATATAGTCTCTCAATAAAATAGCATCGTAGAACTTAGAATCTCAACTCTCCCAATCATGTGTGAACTAATCTTCCAATTTATTTTTTTGAGGCTCATTGTCAACCTAAAGTTGTACCTAAGGTGTAAAGGTGGGCAATAGAGGCCTCAAAGTTATAGTCCTTATTCACTGATTTGCATTCCCACAATGAACTGAAGTATCTCCTTGACCATTATTGGCCCTACTATTACCTCCATTGCTTGCATTATTAGCATTGCTTGCACCAATATTCACTCACATTTGTCAAGCCATTAATTCTGATAAAAGGTCCAAGCACTGATTTTGTTATTGTGCTCTTTGCTCCATAGTTTGTTTTCCTCTAATCAAAGCATCCAATAAAATCAAACATTGTTCTCCTAGATCTCTTAAATTAACTAAATTAATTCATTAAGCTCCATTAAATGCCAAATGTCAAACCAACAGCTGATCTTGTGAACTTTTCAGATATAACCATGGTGCCCTCTGATCATCCAGATGACTTACCATAAATCGTATGGACCCAAACGTCCAAGTGATTTACAAATAATATTAAGTGTCTATAAATGGAGCCTGAAAGACCTTTAGAAGGTCAACCACAAATTAATTGATAAACTGAGATGGAGAGTACTAAAATAGACACCCAAAGGGTCAACCAAATAATACCAAATCGCCTTGAAAGGGCCCCCTAATCACCACATTAACCTATGGGGACCACTGATAATAGCTAATCTTTGAAAATACTATTGCTTAGTAAGGTGCAAAAATGGGGACATTACATATATTAACAACATCTCATCAAAGATAGTATGCATTCATGGATCTGTAAATTTAATGGAGTTAACAAAACATAAAATCCATCAGTAAACATGTACTCTTACATAAAATCCAGCAATAAACACACTCTTTGAACATCATTTGTTTTCTGCAATCAGAAAAATTAACATCTGTAACTTCAAGTCCATTATCCCATTTTCATCCTTCATTACTACAATATTTCTTTCTTGTCACACAATTGGTTAAATGCATTCATGGATTTGGAAATTTAATGGAATTAATGGCACAGACAATTCAGAAGTACATACAGACTTTGAACATAATTTATTTTCCAGCCAGATAAAAAAACATTGCAAAACTAATAGGATTGAATTATTTCTCTCACTATCAAATTTCATTATGCAGAAAACAATCAACAACAAATCAAATTTCTCATTTAACAGCTCTAATGCAATACATAACAAGATACTCCTGTATACATTTCCTTACAGCCTAGAGTTCTAACAATGGCTAAGAAAACATAGAACAACATTGAAATCAGTAAAGCAAATTATCTAGCCGTAATTTTTCAATGAGATCTTACCTTATCTAAGACAGCAGGTTCAGTTGCATTTGCCTGTTCAAGTAGACGGAACAATCCAATTGCAAAGAAACGACTATAACTGAAATTTTTCTTTTCCTTTGCCCGTTTAGAAATATCTTTCAATATCCCCTCAACTTCGCCATCTCTAGACAGAAAGTCAACAATAGAATTTGCATTCTGTGAACTTGCCCATTCTTCCATCTTTTTAGCATCATTCCTGTAATGCTAATTCACTGAAATATGTCAAAAGTCAAGATAAGTTCTTCCAACAAAAGCTAATAAATGTGAGAATCAGAGAGATGCATTCAATATCCATCCTTTAAAAATAATTATCTAAAGGTGTTGGTTTCATATCAGATACTATCTCATAGAACAAAAAATGCATCAAAATGGTGCTACCAAAACCTACATAATACAATGAGGAACAAAATTGAGATTCACTAGAAAGAGTATCAAGCACCACAAAGGATAATAAAACAACAAAGACCCTCAAACCAACTCATTAGCCCACAAGGGTCGCAATGATGAGCTAGCAGCACCCGCAACAAGCACCTGCTAAAAAGGGGACATTACAAAGAAGAGGAACAAGTTAGCTCAAAAATACCTCAATGACCTTGTCTTTGGCCAATACAATATTCAATTGCACAAAAGGCAAGCACGGGAAATAGCAGTTGGTCCACTTGATTTGGATGACATAGATCCTTGTAGTAATAGGACATCAAAGGAGCAGCCTCCATCGTTTACAAAGGATGACGTCGATGATTTGGAGAGGCTAGCTACGGAGGACAGGGTGGATTTGGTTTCACACTGGATGACATTGAGGAGGATGAGACAGATGAGGAGTCATTTATCAGTGCTAGGAGAAGCTAGTGGCAGAGCTATATCCAGGATGGAGGATGATCGACATCTTGAGTCAAACATACTAAGCGAGGAGGCACACACACACCCAGTGCAAAGTTCTAGGACTAGACCCTCTAGTTCTACCTCTCCCTTAGTTTACACTAAAGCTAGGAAGAGGAAGATGTAATTATAATGATGTGTTTATTTTTAGTTTTACAAAAACTATTTATTATTCCTCTTCCAACCATCAGCATTCCTCATGAGGATGTTATTTTGTGCCCACTTTGCATTTAAATATATATAGACTCGGCTTGTTTCTTGTTTGTTCACAATTATGTTGTCCTACATTTTGTCACCACAAAATGTAGGTAACAGTACAAAACTTTTTCAACTTGGTTCCACATTTCTCTGAGATAATTTGCTATTTAATTGGCCAACATTAATCATTCGAACAACCCCAATTTGTATAGTAAATCATTTTACTGAAGGCTTTCGCCAAGTCTTTTTTTTTTCAGTTTGTCCTTCTATGCTTGATTTTTGAAACCTTCAGAGTCCTTTCTTGTGTTTTTGAGTGTGTGTTTAGTTGCTATTAGTCTTTTTGTTTCGTTCAATCTCTTGCTTTCAGTTTTCCCTTCTATTCGGTACATATTAGGGCTTAATCAAACTTAGTAGTCAAGATATGACCATTTAAGTGCCCAAAAAGTGGGTTTCCCATGCACAATCGCATATTTAAAATATCAATGTTATATTTTAATGTTGACATTCACTTTTTGAAAAATATAATATAAATCCACTTTATGCGATGTTTTTAAGTTAGTTTATCACTTAAGTGACTATAGTGTGCTTTATGTTATATCTAAATGTTGAGTTCTTTTTTAATTTTTCACTTAAGTGACTTTATCACTATATGGTTATAATTTAATGTTGAGCTTTACTTTTTGAATAATATTTGCACATGATATATAAACTATATAGTGTAAGTATTATATTTGAAACCTTTAAGTGATATTAACTCAAAAATCAATTAGACATGTGCTGAATTGGTCATTTAAGTTGTGCAAACTCAATAACAAGTTTTTTTACATGTTTACTGTAATGTCCCCTTTCTAGCATTCATAGCATGATGTTGTCGTTAGCCTATTTCCCCACGGTCCCGTAGGCTAACCAGGACATTAAAGGGACTTAGAGGCCATTTGATTTAGACAGTTTCAGTTGCAGGTCTTTCTGAGGGGTTTTGAGGCAACTTTGGGCATACTTACTATTTATAGTAAGTCATCTTGGATATGGTCGGACATCCAGTGGCAGCGGTATGTCGATGGTAATTGTTTAAAATCGACAAAAAGACTTGTTTATCATTGATAAGATTTGTTATGCATTGATAAAGCTATTTTATAAAGTTAAGTTTAAATATTTAACTTTATTAATGCATAGATTATAGTTTGTGGGAAATATTTAAATTAAAAGAGTCCCCTTTATTTTATAACACATTGGAGACATAAGTTACATAAAGGGCATTACGTTTTATCCCACATTGAGAAAACGAAAGATTGAGCTCTTGTGAGAACACTATAAAAGAAAGGGAAGAGCTTCTTTTTAGTATGCTTGGAAATATCAAAGAAATTGGAAAATTTGTTGGAGATTATGTCTCAATAGTTTGGAGGACGAAATCCCTTCAATCTGGAAATCTTGACGCCATTGAAAGATATGGTCTTGAGATTCAACATAGTAGCAGTCCGAAAAAGTGGAACCGAAAAAGTAAGCTGAAAAAAGCGAGTACAAAAAAGCTGTCCGAAAAAAGCGGAACCGAAAAAACAGGCTGAAAAAGCGGGTGCGAAAAAACAGTTTGAAAAAAGCGAAGTAGAAAGGGCAGCATTGGAGAAAATTATTACAGCCATCTACAACCAGGTTCTTTGTTATGTATTGTTTTTAGGGTGTTATAAACTTTCAGCTATAAGTGTGCATTATACCAGCATTATCATTTTGTAATCCATGTAAATGCCAAAGTCTTGGCCATATTTCATGAGCATTGTAATTTTCATTGCAATTAAGAAGATAATAGTTGCTGGTGCCATTTAAGCAATTTAATATCATTATTTATCAGCTAGTTAGTTTGCATACCAACTGTTTGTAAAAATGCCAATTGGTTGTAGGTGTTCATTTCTCATGCTTAAATCATATATATGCACTGAATATTGTCAAAATTAGTAGCACACTCATGTTAGGTCATTGTGTAGTCCATTGTAGTCTTCTAGCACAAGATTTTCATTGATGCAAATTGAAGAAAAAATCATTTAAAGCTAGCTGAAATACTATATCAGTCATACGTCCCTTGCATGTGAATTGTTTGATGAAATTCCTTGAGCTTTCATCAGCATTTTTTGAAGGCAGATTAGAGGTGGGTTATTACAATGGTATCAGAGCTTGCTTGCAAAGTGTTTGACGAAATGTCAAACAACTAAAGTATAAAGATTTTTGGTGTTGAAGAAGTTATAACCTATTGGGGTTATTACATTTACACGCAACTGCACTTGTAAAGTTCGATTTTGGCTTGAAAATATATGTGTTTGACATACTAAAGGATATTTAAAATATGTATTGGACTTCCAAGAGTCTGATTTACATGAAAACTCCCTTCTACATGAAAAAGATGCCACATGTAATAGTACTTGGAGAGTGTGATTCGCTCTAGGAAGCCAAGTTGTGGACTTGGGCAAATAAAAAACCGTATTTTTTAAAATATAATGGGCCTTCAAGACCACGAACTGGATTTTGGAGAAAGCTTGTTCATTTCAACTTCTCTTCCCTCCATTTTTGGCTCATTAAGCTTCAAGTAAGTAGAAGATTTCAACTTTGCTTCTATCTATTGCTTGCTTTGCTATATTATTGTATTCTTTGACTCGTTTTTGGCCATTTGTTCAAATGCAACCCATGCCTTTTGCATTTTGTCTTTAAATAAGTTTGAAACCCTCTCATTTGCAAATGTCAAAACTCTTCCAAACTCCAAAAACGAAATTGCACGTAAAGTATATCTTGAAGTTTGTTATGTTTGAGTCAAAAGCAAGAGGTAAGCTTTTATTTTGTTCTTAGTTTTTCTTCTTTTCTGTTGCTTGTTTTGGTTTCTTTTTTGAAAGAAAGTTGAAGAATCATATCCAAGAATGCAAGTGCATCTACATGCTTTCACGTTTCATGCCAATCAATACTTCATCCAACATGCAATTACATCCTCCAAACCCGATTACATGTTTACCTCAAGTAAAAATGATCCACTTTACCCACATGTAATTACCTCCAGAGAATCTGATTTTGATAAAAGGTCACACTTTTAAATACCAAAGTTGTCATGTTGCACACATTCCTATGCATCCAAATTGCATTCTTGGTCATATAAACAAAATTCCATCTTTGCCCACATGCAATCCACACTCTAGAGTCCGATTTTGGCCATGTTTGCCCAAACTACACACTGCCTCATTCATTTCCAGCCATCGAATGTGATCAATAAGTATCTAATCCATAATATGAACATTCACCTTTCCTAGACCCATCATCAACATTCAAAATCCCACAACTTTAATGGATTCAATCTCATTGAAACTTTCATGTTGCAGCAAGTCAAGATATGTCAAAATTTCTACAAAGAATGGAGACATCTAGTAAAGAAGGCGTGCTTCGAATCAAAAGAAGCAATAATTCATTTGGTCTCCGTTTTCCCAATGGTTGTTTGAAAACCTGATTTAGTGGTAATGCGCCGAGCACTTTGCTTCCAAAAAAAGAGAGTTAAAGGTTGATGGAACATTGTTCTAAGTTTACATCCGGAGACCATTGAGAAGGTTTTCAAAATTTCAGAGACTCCAGAATGTGTCAATCTACAAAGGAGAATTACGACAACTCGAACGAGAAAAATCTTGATTACATCAAGTTTTCAAACAACTGGCAATTCATCAAAGAGAATGTAGTGACGCAGAATACAAGAACTCCTGATTCAGCAATCATCCACGATTGCACCATCAAACACAAAGCCTTTGTTGATAATCTACAAGATTGATTCATTCAAAATCAACAGCTTCAACATTTCCTTCAAGTGTTTTTCAGTTCTATAGTTCCAGAAGATGAAATGCGTGTGATGCAATCACATGTCACTCAATTGCATGTCATCATGACATGTAATTGAATAATTCTTCTCATCTAGTTTTATAAGTCAAAGTGGTTGAGTTGCTCCCACTTATTCCTCCTTTCTCTCACTTCTTTTCCTATATAAGAAGTATTCCCCCTCATTGTAAAAATCATCTTTTATTGTATACAAGAAAGCTATGAAGAATTGTTCAGGCATAACTTTGATTGTGTGGTACTATTTTAAAGAAAAGTGAATACAAAGAAACAACTGGAGTTGAAACTTAGATTTAGTGCAATTGTGATAATGCAAATTGAAAGCTTTGACTATAGTTTGCATTTGTTATCTTTGATTCATGTTATTGTTGTATGTTATAAATAATTGAGCATAAACAAGTTAAGAAGGAATCAGAGCCGAAGCTTTGACTGGGAGTGATTGTGGTTATACATACACTAGAAGCTTTGACTGTAGCTTGTGTTACCTTCTCAATTCACAAAACTAGTTAGAATTCCCTACTTCTGGAAGTCTTTGCGCCCCAATGGTAGAGGTTATTCTTCTAGAATAGATTAAAATAGGACTTAGAGCCAAACTGGTACGCTTTCAACCAGCCTTTGAGTTGGTGTTTGTTTATCAATATCACCGTTTTCAACTATTAGATAGAAGTGTAGCTACAGATTTCATCTTGCCTATTACTTGCTTCGCGTGTAAGTGAATTCTTTCTTGAAAGAGGAAAAAATATTGATAACACCCTTTCAAAATCTCTGAACTTCTTGCTTACCTTGAGTTGATCCAAGGAATACTGAGAAAGGGGAGCATTCCCTTAAAAGTGTTAGGATTAAAAAGACAGAAATAACAATTACATACAAATATAACCACTATCAGAAAATAATAAACACACAACATTAATCCAATCCCTAGGCTATGTCCACCAACAGCAAGTCTAATATTCTTATTATCCAGTGATTACAACCTAATTACAATATGTAATCTCTTACAACTCAATACCCTCACAAGAAGCTACAATCTCATCATGCATTGTAAAATTTCTAACCTTATGCCATTTTATACAAGTTTTTCGATGCTTACAAAATTAGGGCTAGAATAAGTCGACTGATAGAAACAAGTATAACTCCCAACAACTTTTACAATAGTGTTTCTTAGGACCCTGCAAGGGGTGCTACCCCTTGAACCCGTCTTAGGGGCATTGCCCCCAAACCAACGTAGTAAAATCTGGGGGGAAACCACAACGAATAAATTGGGAAAAAATTATCCTCTAAGTCTGATTAGGCTTTACATAAAAAATATTTACCACTTGAAGACTGATCAGACTCCACAACAATAACCTCCCACTTGGAGACTAATCATAGCACTGCTAAACTTGTAGCTCCCATTGAAATGTAAAACCACCCCAAACTCTGTTGTTCTTTTATTTTGTTCAGTTTAGAAGACCAGCTGAAATTGAAGAGGAGTTTAGCTTTTCCCTTGTCACTACTTTTGTAAACGTATATGTTGGATTGTCATCTGTATATATCTTTTGCAACTTTAACTATTCGTCATCCAAAATTGACCAAATGAAATGGTATCGCAATTGCATGTGCTTTGTCTTTGAATGTAGAGCAAATTTTTTTGCAAGATGAATGACACTCTAGCTATCTGTAAACAAATAATTGTCCATCTGTGGGTGCCCCAACTCTTCCATGAAGAATTGAAGCCATATCATCTCCTTAGTTGCCTCTGTAGCAACAACATACTCTACCTCTATAATCGATAAAGCATTCACCTTTTGTAATTGAGAAATCCAATTCACTGTCGTCCCACCAACATTAAAAACATATCTTATAGTACTTTGCCTGGTATTTAGATCCCTTGCCAAATTTGAGTCAACATAACCTTGTAAATCAGCAGTAGAGCCCCCAAAATGTAAACATTTACTAGAAGTTTCTCTCAAATATCTAAGAATTCATTTGATTGCATTCCAATGCTCAATCCCAGGATGACTCATATACCTGCTAACAACTCCCACCATATGTGCAATATATGGCCTAGTACATACCATGGCATACATTAAGCTCCTTACAGCTAAAGCATAAGGTACCTTGGACATCTTATCCTCTTCTTCTTGTGTATTTGGACACATCTCCTTAGTCAACTTCAAATGACCAAGCAAAGGTGTGCTAACAACTTTGGCATTTTCCATAAAGAAATGTTGTAACACCTCAATATAATCAGTCTGAGATAAAGTCAATTTCATGTTTTTCCTATCTCTGCAAATTTTCATACCAAGGATTTGTTTGACTACCCTCAAATCCTTCATTGAAAATGAATGTGCTAAATGTTGTTTTAACCCCTTAATGTGATCCATGTTAGACCCAGTTACAAGCATATCATCAACATATAAACATAAAATAATGTAGTTGTCATCATATAACCTCTTAAAATAAACACAATAATCTGAATGACACCTAATGCATCCATGCTCATGCATAAAACTGGCAAATTTTAGGTACCATTACCAAGGTGTTTGCTTCAAGCCATGTAAACTTTTCTTCAATCTGCACACTAAATTCTCCTTACCTTTGACCTCAAATCCCTATGGCTATGCTATAAATATCTCTTTATACAAATCACCTGAAGAAAAGTTGTTTTAACATCAAGTTGCTCCAAATGCAAATCTTCAAATAGCAACAATACTTAAAAGAGTGCGAATAGAAGTCATTTTATCAATAGGAGAAAATACTCATCAAAATCAATGCATTTGTTCTATGGAAATCCTTTTACTACTAACCTAGCTTTAAATCTTTTCTTACCTCCATCCTCTTCTTTCAACTTGTAAACCCATTTATTCTGTAAAACCTTTTTACCTGCAGGTAACTTACATAAATCCCAGGTCTAATTTTTCAGCAAGAAGTCCATTTCTTCTGTCATTGCAAACTCCCACTGAATCTTTGTATCCACCTACACAGCTTGATCATAACATTCAAGTTCACCTGTATTTATTAATAATATAAAATACAAAAAGGGAGAAAATCTTTCTGGAGGTCTACTTAGCCTTGTTGACTCTCTAACATTCACTAGGATTTGTGGTATTTGTTGTTGCTATTGTTGTGAAGCATAAAGAACTACTGGAACATCATCTTTTTGGAGTATCATCCAGAACCATGGTTACAGGGAGACCCGTCTCCCCCCTAAAAGTCGTGTCTCGAAGACCAAGACGCATCTCGAAAACTTTTCACATCTCCGGAGACCTCAAAAAAGGTTGGAGACTTCATGACGAAGTCTCCCAGTCTCCTAAGCCAAAAAGTGAAGTCTCCCCAAAGTCTCCTGATAAAATATACACGTAAAATATAATATTAAATAATTTTATATATTTCAGCCCTCATTTTAATGTTTTTAATGTAAAAATTAAGACCAATGAAATACAATATTGTGATTATGTGAGTTTTGAAATATTTGACTCTATATTAATGTGACATTATTATTATTATGTATTTTAGTCTTTTAGTTTTATAGTATTACTATTTTCAAATTTTGTATTTAGTATTAGACACTAAACTATTATAAATAAAAAATTTGCCGTCTCCAAGTACCCTTGTCTCCTATTTTTGAAAAATTGTCATACTGGTACCAATACCAGTATCGGAGACCTCCAAGTCTCCCCGTCTCCCGATGACCTTATCCAAAACTAATTAATCATTTCTTTCTTCTCAAGTTGCTGCAACAAATCTTTGTACAACACTTTCTCATTAGATATGACAACTCTAGTACTTACAATTTTATGATTTTCAAAATCTCAAAGCCAATAACCAAATTCATCAATGTGATATCCAACAAATACACATTTCTTTAATTTAGCTTCCAACTTGATTCTATTTTCATAATCTATATGTGCAAATGTTTCAAAACCGAGAGTTTTGAGAAAAAAATAACACACCTTGCCAATTCATGCTTCCTCTAGAATACCACATCCCAAAGGAGTAGAGGGACCTCTATTGATCAAATATAAAGTATTATTTACAGCCTCCGCCCTCATGTTTAAGGACAGCCCAGCATGCAACCTCATACTCCTTGCACCCTCCACTATTGTGTTGTTCATGCGTCAGCCACTCCATTTTCTTTTGGAGTCCTTGAAAATAATTTCTACCTCCGAATACCATTAGTGGAACAATAATCTTCAAATTCATTGCTGCAATACTCACCATCATTATCAAATCTGAAGCATTTTAGCCTTTTACCAATCTTATTTTCAACCAAGCTTTTTCAATTCTTAAAAGTTACAAATACATCAAATTGTTATCCAAGGAAATAAACCCATATTTTTCTAGTTGCGTCATCAATAAATATAACATAATAATGAGAGCCATCAAGGGCAAATACCTTAGTTGATCCCCATGCATCTATATGCAAAAGCTCGAATTTCTCATTTTTCTTTTCCTTCCTACTCTTCCCAAAACTCACTCTCTTTTATTTCCATATATAACTTTCACATAAATTCATATTGACGCATTTCAGACCTGGTAAAACTTTTTTTGAATGAAGTAATTTCATACCTTTCTCACTCATGTGCCCAAGTCTGTTGTGCCATAGTATTGTTTTAGAATCTATTGCAACTATTGTTCTCCTAACTCAACTACAACAATTGTTCTAAAACATTCATTTTCCTCTAAAACAATTAAAGTAGGAACAATATGACCTGTACAAAGATATAAAATGTCTACTTTCACATATTTTGCTACTGCTAAGGAACCTTTTGAAACCTTCCAATTTTTATTACTAAAAGTAACTGTGCAACCCTAATCACCTAGTTGCCCTGCTGAAATTAAATTCCTACTCAATCTTAGAACATGTCTTACCTCTTGTAGTAGCCAATGATTCCCATTCTGCAATTTAATCTTAATTTTCCCCTTTCCAACAATCTAACAAGGTTCATTATCTCCCAAATAAACTAGCACAAAATCTCCTTCGACATAATCAAGAAAATAACCTCTATGGAGAGTAGCATGAAATGAAGCCCCTGACTCTAAAACCCATGAATCATCAATATTTTCTAAGGAAAGAAGCAAAGCATCCTTTTTGGATTTATTAATTACCACATTTGCCTCTAGTTCCCTTCATGTTTGTCTCCTTCATTGTTCTTTCAAGTCTAGCAATCTTTTCTCTTATGCCCTAGTTTCCCACAGCACTAGCAATCTCTCTGTCCTATAGAATGACAATCTTTCCCTTTGATTTTCCTCTTGATTTCCCACAATTTCCAAAATTGTTTCCTCTCTCATTCATTCTGCCTCTGCTTTGTGCATTCAAAACACTACCTAATGTAGATCCACCTGAGATTTTTCTACAAGTTTCCTCACTTAGAATAACACCAATTACATCATCAAATTTTAAGATATTAGATCTAGAAACATAATTGCTCACATCCATTACCAAGCCATTCCACCTTTCAGGGAAATAACACAAAGTCATGAGAGCCCTAATTTCTTCATTAAAATTAACATTTATAGAAGATAATCAATTGGTAACTGTATTAAACTCATTTAAATGATTAGCAATTGATCCACCTTTTGTCATCTTCATATCAAATAAATGCTTCATGAGAAATATCTTGTTTGAAGCAATGGACTTTTCATACAACTTTGCTAAGGTTTGCATCAACTCTTTAATCGTCTTTACTTTTGTAATATTAAATGTCACCGATTGTGCCAGGCATAATCAAATACTTCTATGTGCCTTTCCATCCAAAATATCTCAGTCCTCATTTGTCATAGTAGCCGATTTCTTGGATTTTCCTTGTAATGGCCACCTAAATCCTTCTGATAAAGATAGTCTGTAATAACCCCTAGCCGGTAATAGCTCCAATACACACCAATTTTTGTGCTAAGTAGAGATTTGATATTTTGTCAAACACTTGGCAAGCAAGCTCCGATACCACTGTAAAAAGCCTTGCTTGCTCCGATAACACTTGGCAAGCAAGCTCCGATACACTGATTAGCAATTGATCCACCTTTTGTCATCTTCATATCAAATAAATGCTTCATGAGAAATATCTTGTTTGAAGCAATGGACTTTTCATACAACTTTGCTAAGGTTTGCATCAACTCTTTAATCGTCTTTACTTTTGTAATATTAAATGTCACCGATTGTGCCAGGCATAATCAAATACTTCTATGTGCCTTTCCATCCAAAATATCTCAGTCCTCATTTGTCATAGTAGCCGATTTCTTGGATTTTCCTTGTAATGGCCACCTAAATCCTTCTGATAAAGATAGTCTGTAATAACCCCTAGCCGGTAATAGCTCCAATACACACCAATTTTTGTGCTAAGTAGAGATTTGACATTTTGTCAAACACTTGGCAAGCAAGCTCCGATACCACTGTAAAGAGCCTTGCTTGCTCTCAAATAGTCTGTGCTAAAGAATCAATTTTTTTTTTTGTTTTTGAGGTTTTGCAATTTTGTAAACAACAATATAGCAGCAAAATAGAGATATTGCAATAATAATTTCAACTCAAATATTTGGATATTACATAGGGAATATACAGCTGAAAATTTCAGATTTAATACCAATTTTGATACTGAGTATTTTCACAAAATACCAACAACCCAATTGACAAAATATACCCCATTATCTAAATCAACAATAACCAAAAAAATTAGAAGTTACAATCCATGAACTTACATGAAAGACATGCTTTGAAACCCTCTGAAATGAAGACTAGCAGCCACAAAAGAATTCTTCAACAAACAAATGCAACTGTGGATGTGGAAAATGCTACTCCCAAAGTGCAAAAGAAAATAACGCCTAGTAGAAAATATAAATGAGTGCTCAACCAACTCCAAAACCGCTTCTCAGCAATAGTAATAACAATATGACAAGACCAAAGTCCAAATTCCCAACACCAAAGTATCTCCCAACCATAGTGTATACAGCAATGGAGATAAAGAACAATTCTTATAAAACTAATTCACAATACCTCAACTGTGAGTTACAATGAACTTCTCAGGAACAAACTCTTATGCTTCAGCAAGGGCACAAATTTTAAGAACTTCAAAAGTGTCACGAAGACAACAAAAGAAAAATATTATTCAATCGGATGCATTTCCCATCAAATGGGCTCATATTTATAATCTCCAAATGGCACAAGTTTCTCAATTGAACTTCACTTAAGAAGCTTCCTCCACACAAACGATAAAATATAATAGTGTCATTATAATATAATTTATTAATTGCTTTTAGCTCCAAAAATGACCTTTTCCATTATAATATAATATCCTGACACACAAGGCCACTGTTTCTTGTGCCCATGATTTACAATTTTTCATTCTGGTTCCAACAAGCTATAATAATGAGGTGACCAACATGCAACACCAACAAAAATAGCAACCTCAGCATACTTAGATGAATAATAATAATAATACACCCGTCTTGCGAAAACAATTGAAGAAGCATCAAAATTGAAATCTAACAACACCAGAGTAATCCTAATGAAGAAAAACAATGAATGAATCCGACAGGGTGACTTACGATAAATAGACACTCCCTCCAAGATTTTTGAAGCCCAAACCAAAAGCCTGAAATAAAAATTAAGAGCATCACTCAACTTTTTTAACTCAACTGAGCCCATCAAAACCAACAGTTTGACTTGCTATAAATAGCAAGTCCCTCAAAAAAAGCCAAAACACACCATACACTGCTGGAAAGCCTATAAGCAGCAATAGGCACATCATTCCTACCACAAATACAAGCAACAAACAGTGATGGAGAAGAGGAGGAAATCACAAGGGAAGACCTGTATCAGCAACCCAAGCAAAGGAACCATTATTGATTCAAGAAAGAACAAGGTTTTGCAGGTGAAAAAAATGGCTACGAAGAACGATAAGGGAGAATGCAAAAAACATCATAGCTGCCAATATCTCATTTGAAAGTGTAGCAAGAAGCGAGTGCCAAACATGGTGGGAGAATGCGGACGAGAACAATGTACTCAAGGAGGCATTATGAAAAGCAAAGGTAGATAAAATAATTTTTATGCCCATTTTTTATTTATAGGAATTCAGCGCTATGTTGAGAACTATGGTTGTTGGATACAACAAAGAAAGGGCATAAATCTGTGATTCAATATTTGCAACAAACCCTCACTGTCTCATATTCTCCAAAATAGATAAATAAAGTATTTGGGGTTCCTTACAAAGGGCACAATCCAACAAAAACCCCAACAAAGATGACAATGGAAGAAAAGAAGAAATGGCTAGGACTTATGTGCAAGAATGATCTTACAAAGCAGGAATGGGACAGCAACAGAGTAAGAATAACAGTCGGGGCTACAGATAATATTCATAGCCAATGATAAATAAAGGTGCATTGTAGACCTACTTAAGACTACACTTACTGGAGGAAGCCACGCGTCGAATATTGTCATCTTGATGTTACCCATACTAAATGGACTCAATATGGGAAGGGTTTATAGTTGGGCACAAGTTCTATTAGAAAGGTTAAGGGAATTTTTGCAGTTAAAACATAAAGCATTCTACATGCCCCATCATTCCATAGCATTGTTCCTAGAAGCAGTTCGAGCATAGGTAGCCCTGTAGCATAGGACATTCATATTAGCAAGCAGATTGGAACCCCATAAACCAGCCATGGCATATTGGTTTCACCTAGATATCTTTGGAATGGGACCTAGAGGGGGAGAGCCAAGGAAAAAGAAACTAAAGCACATGGTAGTACCTGACATTTTTGTTCGCACACAAACTACAGATGGAGAAGAAGGGAGTTTGGATGAAGAAGAGACAAGTACAGGAGCATCTTTTATAGATGAATCAGACAAAGGAATTCCGGGTAAGTCATCTCAAGAGAAAACTTGGAGAAGTCACATTTTTACCAATAGACGGAGACCCATTACCACGAGTTGTTCCTAAGTATGTAGAAATCCATAAGGACCGAAGTGAAGGCAACTGTATGTTGCCTGGCTGTACGGAGGAAAGAGGGTAAGAAGAAGATCGTACGGTCCATACGAACAAGATAGGGATGGTCAATGTCAAGGATGGGCGTACGAAGCTGAGGGGAGAAGTAGAGGACTAGATGAGTGGTCGCATTGGAGGTCCGTATGGAAGATGTTGCTACAAAGAATAGTAGTACAGAGAATGCTGGTACAGTGGGTGCTAGTATGGAGGATGTTAGTACGGAGGGTACAATGGATGCTACAAAAGTAGTCCAAACAGAGAAGGTACAATTAAAGGTCAAAGAAGAGGGGATGCAAGGAGCAAGTACCGAAGAACCAAGTGGACAACTTCCTTAGTGCGATGCAAAACATCTTTCCATGCCTGCAGTAGTGAACTTTGTTGCGTCAGAGCACCAGCCTCATACTAAGGTGATAGATCTTCAATGTCACAAGAGGGTTACACATAGTATTAGACTTGAGACACCAAAAGGTATAGAAGTGGTTCAGCCAAATGCTTTAGTGGTCCAATCTACAAAGAAGGAAGTCCAGATGGGAAAGCACACAGAGGTAACAGGTACAAACAAGGAAGCCACACAAGCTGAGGTGATAATATTGGAGGAGGTGGATAGATTGCTTGGTAAGTTTGATAGTTAAGGAGTATTAAATCTACGATAGAGTTTCAACAAATGTTAATTTCTGCAATATCACTTACTGATGTTGATATATCTTAATTTGTTCTACAATAGTATAGTTTCTGCAATATGTATATGGTGAGACTTTCTTTATATTAATAAAATCGTGTTGATGATGTTTCTTAAATTGCATATGTATTGGACGATAGCTGTAGGTAATACAATGTTTGTTGTTATTGATTGTTTTCCAGCAATGATCGTCCTTGTATATAAATATATATCTAAATGGTCACCCTCCATGTAAAGTCATGACTCTACATGGCCTGGGCCATGTAGGATCATGACCCTATGTGAAAGTTGACCTCGATAACATAAGCGCCTTTCTTTAATGAACATGGGAAATACATTTTATAACATGACAACAATTAACTCACGAAAGATAATGTGCCATTACTAATACAACCTTTAATCGATTATGATAATAATGTTGACACAAGCTTTGACCAATGAGTATCATAACACATAATAATGGTGTCAATGCAAGGCATATGTTTGATCAATAGTTATAATGAATCATGATATTGTGTTTGACAGATAAGCAATATTAACATAATCATATTGACATATATGTGTGTGTGTACAGTCTTCATATATGGTTATGCCCATCAGAATCACATTCAACCAATGCTACATTTTCAACAGAAATGATACCTCCATCTTCATCACCTCCCTTGGAGGTGGAGATTGAAGACATAATGGAGACACAGAGCGGGCAAGTACAAAGTGAGCACTTGGAGTCACTAGCGACAGAAATGACAAGACTGTCACTGGAGGGCAAAACTAGGATGCTCCTCAGGGAGTTATAGGGGATGGAGCAAATTGCCAAGGCCATTCTCAAAGAAGCCAAGGCACAGAACTTGGATGCCATAGTGCGAGCAGCAAAGTTCCTAGTGGCATTCATGAAGAGAGACTGTAATACAGACTAGAGTTTACTCATGCAAAGTGGAGTCGGGCATAAGAAGGTAGTTGGCATATGGAAGGTTGGACATACCATTCCTATTATATCAGAGAAACCACCACTTATGCAGTCACTTGCTCAAATGGAGGAAGTGTTCAGACAAACGTTCATGGAGCTTCAGCAGGAGGAGCTGACAAGAAGGATGAACGCAAAATGAGAAGTAGAGAAAGCAGCTTGGCAAGCAGAGAAAGCAGCTCAAGGTGAGAAATTGGCATCACCCAAAAGAGATCGGATGGACGCTTTGCAACTGCTGCAAGGAGTTTAAGCTAAGAAGATGGCTGCAAAGCGCGAGATACGATGTCATCATGAGAGGGCATCTAGTCCAGGGACGCCCTAGCACCCTACTTCTTGAAGTATTATTTCCTTTTGATTTTTTGTTGGGTAGTCGTCTGAAAGACGACTTCTTTTTTGGGCAGAATAAATGTAGGGCATAACAATACTTTGATGTAATTAAAGATAGTTTTGGATTGGGTAGTTAGGTAGCGAGGAGATATGTCGATTGGTCTTTCTAACCAATCAGCTTCTATTTAAGAACATTGGAACATGAACAATGTACTTGTTGTTTTGGTAATCAATAAAATATACTAGTTTCCCTTGCCTACTTTGGTACATATGATATTGGTATTAAATGCTTTGTTGATTCTAGTACATTTGAATGTATGCTTTATTATTCTGGTTGGTGACCATTCTACAAAAACGTTACATTCAAGCAAAAAGAATCCTAACCATAGTTACAAGTTTTTGGGCAAGGAGGAAAGAGGGAACTCAATTTGAGGACGGTAGGGGGACGGTGGCGAGGGAGGAGAGGGCATGGTGTATATACTATATACTATGCATGCGTTACTTAAAATGCTAGTTATAAAAATATGTATAACAATATAACATAAAGACGTAAAATACTAATTTTCTAAAATTTAAATACTTGAACATTAAACAATAACTATTAAGTATTAAAATTTTAAATACTCGAATGAGCAAATGGAAGAGTTCTAACTTCTATTATATAAATATTAAATAATAGTAGTCATAGATATCAAAAGTATGAGTATCTCATCAAAAGATGATTACATTGAGCAAAATGATATGATATTCAATACGCCCGCCCAATAGAATATTCAAAAATGTTTTAGTTTTTAAAACAAACTTCTTCTTTTTTGGGTTGGATAGGGAATGCCCAGCCGTCCCCTAGAGAGGTCAAGGGATGCCAGGATATCCCCCTGCCTCCGACAGAACAACGGCTGACTAGTAGTGTCGTTGGAGATGTCGGATCCCCATCCCCAATGTGTCCCTGTCTCCAAGACATTGGGATTTTCTTTTCTTTTCTTTTCTTTTGGGAGATGGGGAGGGGGACTGATGGAGTACTGTTCTGATACCACTGACGAAGGTACGCTCTAATACCACTGACGAAGGGCCACACCACCCTTACCAACTCATAACCAAGAATACAACAATATGAAGACCAAGAGAAAATAAAATGCTTCCCAAAGAACACTTTTATTATACTTGAAAATCCAATACCAATTACATTAACATTTCTACAAGATCTCTCAAGATCCAATCCAAACCCAAGCTAGTCCAGATCCACGCTCGGGTAGAAACCTCTGAGATCTCAACTTGTGCTCTCAAGCCACCAAGAAACCTCCTTGTTTCTAAACCGCAGTCACTAGCTCTTCTCCAACCTTATCCAAGATCCAAGTGTAAACTGCCTCACATTCGGTGCTCTATCTACACTCACAACTCCACCATAATCCTGCTGTAAACTGCCTCACATTTGACGCTCTATCCACAGACGCAGGAAAACTCAATCTTCACTTCCTTCTTCTCTTTCACACCTTGAAGCCTTCCAAGCTTTCCAAGCTTCACCTTCCACAACTTTCACCTTTTCAAGCTTTCCTTCCAAAGCTTCCACTTCCCGAGCTTCTCCTTCTCGAGCTTTCGCTTCTCAAGCTTGATTAGAAATGCTCATATGCCTTGCTTAAATAGGCACTTACCACCCAATGCATGACTTATCCACAACCTTCTAGAATTCCACCTACACAATATCCACAACCTTCTACAACTTTCATAACCTTTTACAATATCTACAACTTTCTACAATATTCATAACTTTCTAGAATTCTTCCCACACCTTGATAAATGGAATGACAACCATTTATTTATTTTTTTCTATTATGCCACCTATGCACCTCGAAAATAGAAATCCCCTTTTCCTTTCTTTTCTCCTTTTTTCCCCTTTTTATTTTTTATTATTATTTCTCCTCTAATTTTCGTCACTTTCTCTCTCCTCTAGATTTTTTTTTTTTTTCAATAATTTTCCCATGCAAGATGCTCCTGCATCAGACTCCCTCGGTAGATAGAAAAGTGTGTCCCACACTTTGACACCAAAAAAGAAAGATCTACCACCATCTTCATCTTCACCAAAGGTTTCCACCTCAACGGGGACAAAAAAACCACCATGCAAATCTTCCACATTTGCATTACTCTATCAAACACCAGAATCTCAACCATCCAATTAGCATGCTCACTCCCAAGAACAAACTGAACATAATTCTTCGTCAACAAACCCTCATTCACATCAGCAACTAGTGAATCCACACCAGTAGCAACAAACCCCGCATCAGCAACAACAAACTCCATATCAGCACCAACATGTAGATCTCCATTAATACATGCCAAACTAGCAATATCATTGCTCACAACAAGATGCTCTGCAATACATAACTCACCTCCAACAACAATCAGATCATCTACGACCAAGTGCTCTGCAACATACAAGTCATCACCAACATCAACTAGATCATCCACGACCAAATGCTCTGCAGTCTCCATGTCAAACTCAACCAATTGATCATGAAAACCAACCTCTATCCCAACATCAACAAGGTTAGGAATATCTTCAGCAGCAACCTCTAGTTTCTCTGTAGGTTCTGCATCAGGCTCCATAAACTGATCACCAAAACCAACCTCTTCCACCTTGACCTTCTTAGCTTGATCAGCCAATCTAGCATCCAACCGAGCAAACATCTTAGAAAAATTCCTCTCCACTATATCATGGATTTTCGCAATCATCTTAGGGTCCAATCCTCTCAGATCCATCTTCCAAGATCTTCGTAAACCCTCTGCAACAAATCCTTCCCACGCTCCTTGTGACAACCTTGAATTGTTTGCAAGTCAAATCGCAACCTGCCACCTCGCACAAACAATCAGGAACCACGTCACAACTCTAGGACAACGGATATGCAATCCACAAGCTCTCTATGATCATGTCTCAACAAGTTCAGTCTTCCATCTTTGCATCCATCGATCAATCTGCATGTCCTCCCAAGATCTTGGTGCAAACTGCCTCAACTTCAGTGATCTGTTTACACGCTCAAGAACTCCCGCTCTAATAAACTTCACCCAACCAAGGTTCTAGTACAAACTGCCTCACACTTCGACGATTTGCTTGTACACTCAGGAACTCCTGCTCTGATACCACTGATGGAGTACTGCTCTGATACCACTAACGAAGGGCCACACCACCCTTACCAACTCATAACCAAGAATACAACAATATGAAGACCAAGAGAAAATAAAATGCTTCCCAAAGAACACTTTTATTATACTTGAAAATCCAATACCAATTACATTAACATTTCTACAAGATCTCTCAAGATCCAATCCAAACCCAAGCTAGTCCAGATCCACACTCTGGTAGAAACCTCTGAGATCTCAACTTGTGCTCGCAAGCCACCAAGCAACCTCCTTGTTTCTAAACCGCAGTCACTAGCTCTTCTCCAACCTTATCCAAGATCCAAGTGTAAACTGCCTCACATTCAGCGCTCTGTCTACACTCACAACTCCACCATAATCCTGCTGTAAACTGCCTCACATTTGGCGCTCTGTCCACAGACGCAGGAAAACTCACTCTTCACTTCCTTCTTCTCTTTCACACCTTGAAGCCTTCCAAGCTTTCTAAGCTTCACCTTCCACAACTTTCACCTTTCCAAGCTTTCCTTCCAAAGCTTCCACTTCCTGAGCTTCTCCTTCTCGAGCTTCCGCTTCTCAAGCTTGATTAGAAATGCTCATATGCCTTGCTTAAATAGGCACTTAACCACCCAATGCATGACTTATCCACAACCTTCTAGAATTCCACCTACACAATATCCACAACCTTCTACAACTTCCATAACCTTCTACATTATCTACAACTTTCTACAATATTCATAATTTTCTATAATTCTTCCCACACACCTTAATAAATGGAATGACAACCATTTATTTTTTATTTTTTTCTATTATACCACCTATGCACCTCAAAAATAGAAATCCCCTTTTCCTTTTTTTTCTCCTTTTTTCCCCTTTTTATTTTTTATTATTATTTCTCCTCTAATTTTCGTCACTTTCTCTCTCCTCTAGATTTTTTTTTTTTTTTTTTCTAATTTTTTTTTTTTTCAATAATTTTCCCATGCAAGATGCTCCTGCATCAGAGACATGCGTCCCTATGTTATACTAGTCCTAACATATTGTCATAATTATAATCATAAATTGCAAACTCTCAGAGTACTCTCTAAGTTGTTGAGTACTCTCTATTTGTTTGCTACCCAAGTTTTCAAAAGTTTAACTCTTGCATTTTTATAGGCACAAAAAAAAGTGAATAAAAATGTCAAAACTAGTTAAACACTGGTTAAAAAGGATTTTTCACATGTTACTTTTGCTATAAAACCATGTGTTTTCTCTTTCAAGATGTTAATTTTCAATTTATAATGCATTTTGTTATTGAACTTCACAAAAAAAAACTTTAGGAGATTTTAATTTTTTGTACTTTCTAAGTTGCCAAGTTGAATATTTTGGGCTTGCAGAGTACTCTGAGAATCTGAGTCTGCAAACTACGGTCATAATTATATTTTTTGTAATGTGCCCCTGGAGTATTATATATTAAAATTATTTGAAACCCAGGATAACACAATCTTCCTAAATCTAGCTCACTGATTATTCAAGCAGACTTGGGATTGGTTTCAAAATAAAATCTTCAATGCAAGCTCAATGTTCCTCTTCTTCAATTCTCAATATTACATCCACATAGTCTCTAAAGTTTAGATGATATTTAGCATTTAAATTGAGGAAGATGATCAACAGTTTAAAATTTGATCGAGTAAAACTTGGTTCTCTGCCCTAAATTCTCAGACTTGCCAAAAATGAAGTTAGCAAGGAAATAAATTCATTAAGTCTGCCCAAAAATATATATTTTAGAAGCTAATCAAGAAATTTCCTTTGAATCAACAAGTTCAATTATTTTTCCCTCTGAGAATGTATCAAAAGTTACCATACCAAGTATCTGCTAAGCCCAAGACTTGCAACTACAGTACAGGCAAAAAATAGATGGTTTGGACATTACTAATTGGAATTATTAGCTAGATCATAATTCTAAAGTACATACAAAAGTGTATTTGTCAAGATAAGCCCATGAAAAATGAGGTGAAATGGCCTATGCAACAAGATGGTAGTCATCAGTAACAGAGTTAGCAATAATAGTACCACACCATAGCAGGCAGAAATTAACACACCTGTACTGTTCAGGATCCTCCCTCAGTGCATTTATGTATGCTCTGAAGATTGCTTCACTATCCTCGTCACTTGGGTATCCATCCATGAGTTGGTCATAAACAGTTACAAAGCCAAGGGCAAATACTGGATCATATTGATATGTCGTCTTGTATCGCATCAAATGTTGTTGTACAATTAGTTCCTGTATAACATTACTGTATATGTTTGGAATAGGCCGCTTGTATGCTTTTATGAAAGCCAGCTTTGTATCTGCAACCGTAGGTATATCTGGAAATGCATTAAAACACCCAGGTTATTGGCATTAGAATTTAAAATCAGAGGAAAACTTTAAAGCTGGTTTTTCATTGAATGACAATTTTAACCATTTTCATTAAAACAGATGTTCTTAAACAATACGTTCCAAAATATTAATTACATTTTGCATAAAATATTCATGGACTTAATCTGGACATAGATGGATTTGGCAAGGTCCATTCCAGTCTACTACCAAGCCTGGTCATAAGGTCTAGACCCAGGAGTACAAAAATATGAACAATGTATATGGTAAATAAAAAGATATCCCCTTTTGGACTTCCACAAAAGGTATACCATACATCAAATCGGCATTTGACTTGGCCGTGACCTAAAAAGGGGGCTATGACTGGAATAATTAAAATTACTGCAGATTTGTAACAATTTCCATGCTCTAGAGTTTACATATCATAATTTCCTGCACTCAGATGTGAATTGCAGAAAACATTGACATAATAGAAAATATCAAAAGAAGAAATAAAATAAAATCTAAATGCGAACAATCACAAAGATGCTCAATGATTGAACCTTGAAAAAACTTTTTTAACAAGAAAAGTTTTCAGCATTCTAAGGACCGCCTCTTATTGCTTGCAATGCCCCAATCTTCTACTCAAGACATTTAAAATACATTGCTCCATAACAGTTGCTCAATTGTCCTGGATATTCGAATGAACAATCCTCTAGCATAGATCTTATGGAGAATGATTAAACTTATTGAATCTTGTGATGATTTTTGTAGAACTATTTCTGAATTTGATTGTGTAGGTTTTTTTAGCATCAATTTAGCACAGGTCCCTCCCATGAAGGGTATCAATCAACATTTCCATGCTTTCCATGCTTTATACATCATAGTTCCATGCATTCAAATGTAAATTGTGGCAAATAGAAACATAAAGGAAAATATAAAAGAAGAAATAAAAGAAAACTATATGAAAACAATCATTATGAGACATAATGGATGACCCAAAAGAAACTTGATAGATAGGAAAAGTTCAGAGGGGCACCTCTTACTACTCTGCAATAATTGCATACAAATGTAATGATTTCCATGCTTTATACATCATAGTTCCATGCATTCAAATGTAAATTGTGGCAAATAGAAACATAAAGGAAAATATAAAAGAAGAAATAAAAGGAAAACTATATGCAAACAATCATAATGAGACATAATGATCGACCCAAAAGAAACTTGATACAAAGGAGAAGTTTATGATTACAAAATTGGTTCCCTACTATCAGCTATAAGTTTAAGAAACAGACACGCACTCGCCTACTCATGAATCTCCAATCAGCTAAATATGTATGGTATACCTATTTTAACCTTCCATAAAGCCAAAACTGTAACTATATTCTGGTATCTCAAGAGGTACTTTTTTTCTTTTATATGAGTAACACAAAGTGAGGCTCACTACTCATCTGTAATGGGTCTCACCGACCACTATAGAATATTCATTTATGAAGAAAACCAGTGCATGGACCATGGATCATGAACCAGTCTCCATGAATTTATCCTCTCCCTTCATTGAAGCAGAAGCCACTACCATTTTCATTTATTCTTTCACAATTGATTACCTTCTATGTGATTACCTTCTTCAACTCACAGTGCACTTCCTTATCAGATCTTGCATGTCCAACAGCATGACAGCCCTACACCCTGCTGTTTGTGTCATATTAAAGTTTTATAAGTCCTCTTTTCCACCCCTGGGTGCACATACAATCCTTCCACCAAAGAACTCAACCTTCCAAAAGCATTAATTAACCTCTTTGAACTTGGGGTGCTAGCAATAGCAATTCTATTCCTACCAACATAAGAATGCATGCAAAAAACTCTTCACTTCAACCAGTGCTTGTATTGATTCTTACACATAAAATAAACAGTACCCCTCATATACAAGTACAGACTACCAAAAATCAAATCACTGATCTCCAATGGCACAACACCAAACAAAACATCATCCAAATACTCCAAATTTAAGACTAAATGCTAACTTCCACTGTTTATTAAACCTCATGCATGCACCATGTTGTAACCACCCCAAAGACTATTGATGTGGGTGTGGCGAAATCTAGGTTTTCATTCAATAGCCAACATAGAAGAAATGAGCTTATACTATGAACGCAAATTAAATACAGCATTCAAATTCCTTTTAGTTACACTCTAGTGCAAAATAAATGTGTAGGCTCCCTTTTATCACAAGAACTTCCGTGTTTCTTAAAACTACACTTCTTGAGTGTGGCATAAGCAATGCATCCTCCTCCATTTGAGGAGACTGCTCTATGAGGTTATTCCCCTTTAAATGTGATGAAAACATTGTTATCCTTTTCTTACTCCTCCAAGAGGGCATTACATTAAGATGCAAATGCCAATATTTCTCTTCCATTTGACCATCCTTGTCACAAGGAAAGTAATGGAAATTGCTCCTGTCGTTGTCCTTGGGCATAGAGCTTTATTCTTACCACCTTATTTTGGTAAGTAAACTTGTTGAAATTGAAGGAACCATATTTTTATCTAACTCCAAGTAGTGTGCTTATGAAGATGCCTCATCAATGCTCACATGTTTGGTGATGAGGACTACTGGGTGAGATTCACGCATAATAATTACATTAAGACACCACAGGAAATAGATCATACACCACACAAGAGATATTAGTAGGCCAAGATGCCCTAATATCCAATACGTGCAGAGATAAAATAAACCCTTGAAGAAGGGTAATGTCATGAGCCCTTATAATGATAGAGAATAAAATATAACCTATCCTTAGTCTAATGATATAGATATAATAATAATATATTATTAAGAATATATAAAAGTTGCCTAATAATACATATAATCATTTACTTGTAATTTATATTGTAAAACATTATATAATAATCATTATTAGATTAATAATAAATTTATTTATTATTACTTTATGTTTTAATTTCATTTATTCATTTATTCTTACATCAATGTCAATTAATAATTATGTTATTATTAATTCAACAACAAATCAATAATGTTTATTAAGCAATGGAAATCATTATTTAATTAATACAAATAAGAAAGATATTGAAGGAAGATATTAAATAACAAGTAAAACAAAGCGATTCAAGAATGAAATAACCAAACTTAATATATAACCACCAAACCCGAAAGGACATGTCCTTCCATGCAAACAACATATATTAAGCCATTGATGAGGATGGGAAAGGGCATCGAACTAGAAAAAAGGAAAATATATATTAAAAAGAAAAAACATATGCAAGGGACGATACTTTTGGAGTATTGAATTTTTATTATTATTATAATGATACCTTTCATATTTTAGCAGCAATGACATAAATTAATAAAATGGAGCCAAATATATGGAGAGTAAAATACATAGTAGAAATCCATTTCAAAAAGGATGGAGAATGAAATAAATAAATAAAGTCTAATCTATTATAATAAGAACCTCCATCTAAGACATGAAAATAGGAAAAGAGTGAAGCCACCATTCAAAGCATGAAAATAGGAAAAGGTGAAGCCAAAGTGAAAGAAATAAAGGAAATAAAGGTAATTAAATAACTTTGTTTTTATTTACTTTGTGTTTGCAGATATTTTTAAGATTTTTATGAATAGGAATAGAATAGCCTTATATGAAATAATTTGATTCTATTTATGAAAGATTTTTAATGTTAATAAATAATAAAATTTTATTATATAATGAATATAAAATAATTAAATAAATATATTTACTGTTTCCTTTTATCTTCAAAATATAATATGAATATTGAGAAGATATTATATATGTGTGACAATAAAAATATGATGAATATACGTATATATATATATATACATAATTAATAATTCTTATAAATAGAAATGGAAATTAGTTTATATAGTTGATAAATAAATCATGCGAAATATAGATTATTTATATTTGTAATTTAAAGATCAAAATATATTTGTAGTTTATTTCCTAATCTCTTGCTATAGCCATGGGAGGTGTATATCTAGAGAATATACTGGTGCCAAACGCCCTACAACAAGTAAATCCAAGCTCTCCTGGAGCTAGGTATAGGAGGAAAGTAAGGGATCGAGGTGTGAACATATTAATTACTAGATGTATTATACGATATATGTATTGTCTAGCTAGCAATAATTAAGTTGTTTATATGGTATAGTACTTCAAACCTCAACGATCGACAACCTTTGAGTAAGGATCATCACAAGTAACACCATGTGATGCTACTTGTGGAAGAAGCAACTCCATGCTATAATGCCCAAAGATTTCAAACACAACACCAAACACATCACATATCCTTACAATGATATACAACCTTTTATATATAGAACTCCTAGTAGCATAATGGAGGGGCAAAGCACTAAACCCAATGTAAGCCTACTCACTACCTAATATAAATTAATTACACAAATAATCCACATTTTTTACTACTAAGGGTAAAGGAAATTAATACATACTACTAATAGAAAGAAATGCAATAGAGACAATAAAGAACAATGTAATATTAGAAAATTGTCATGTCTTTCATCAATGCTAATCAAGTTAACATCCAGATATGACTCCATACCCAATGATAAGCATAACAATGATGCCATATATTTTTTCTGAGAGCGTACATATGAATTAATATCACCTGAAAATCAATGCAAGGGCAAAATAGCATAAATGAGAAGACAATGGATAGCGTTTTTCTCTTGTAAGACAATAATTTAAATAGCCTTGTTAGTACTTGAAAATGTAATATCCCCATTTTTGGCAAACTCTTGCAATAGGATTCAATCAGTTCATTATAGCGACCCTCCTGAGTTGACAGGGGGATTTGGGGGTCTCAGTTATGAATTTACTATTTTTAGTTAGTCAAATTCAGGCAGTTGTCGTATTTGGCAGTGCAAATGGTGGTGTTGGCAGTTGGTTGTCACCTACATTGGATGAAGATATTTATTGCATGGGTTCATATTTATTAATTATTTATTAAAGTTTCATTATTATAATAGCACTTTATTATAACAAGGGAAATCAAGAGCATCCTTAGAAACATTTGCATACTGTTGTGAAGTTTTCACACCATTGCCCCAAAATTTTGGGGACCCCCTTTTTTCTGGATCACCTTAGCAAAAAATTTCGGAGTTGTCCAAAAGTTTTCGATTTGAAAATTTTACACTTTGGACACCTTCAGGCCAGAAGGGACGTAGTTGGATTTCTTTCTCCACCCAGTCTTAACTTGATTTTCGAAGCATGTAAATTTTATCCTTAGGCCAAACAAATTTCAAAGACAACATTTTCAATGGTTAGAACAATATTCGGCAAGATAAATTTGCAAATTTTTGGACTTAGACGGATTTTGGAAATTTGATATAATTGTATAGACTTGAACATTTCCAAAATGAAATTTTTTAGATTTAATTGTTTCGGAAAATCTTGAATTTTTTGGTGAAAAGAGAAAATTTTGATAGTGAAATTGAAATTGGAAAATCAATTTTGAATGCTAGAAAAATCGTTTATTTTGGTTTTAAAAAAAAAATTTAAATTGCATTGCAAAATTGAAAGTGGATTAAATTGCAAAATCTCATTAAATTGGTTGAAATATTGCTTAGGAGGATTTTAAATGTTGAAAGAAGATGGTAAATTGAAATTGAAAATGAATTTTAGCTTGCTAAATTCAATTTTAATGATATTTTAATTGCTAAAACGTTTTTAAATGAAAATTTTGGCATCTCCTAGGCTTTCCTTGTTTTATTTTGCAATTTTTTATCACAACCGGCAATTAAATGGGCTAATTTCACTTTGGGCTATGTAATTTTAGCAAGTCATTTAAATCTGAGCCATTAATAAAGCACCAATTTAATTCTGCTTTCCTCCAAGGCAAGTCGCCCAGCTTGGAGAGATATGGAAAATTTGGTATAAGAGGGGCTCCCCCCTCTCTCATTCCCTCATTCCACCTTCCTCCTCCTCATGTGTTGGGCGATTTTTCTTGGAGAGGCAATTTCCAGCCAAGGTGATTTTCTTGTTGGAGCAGATTTTCCTTGCTTGGCACCATTCTCCTTCTTCCAATTTAGACAAATTTCTGCCCTAAGTGATTTGGGAGCAGATCTGGAATTTTTCTCTTGCTTGGGCGATTTCTTGAAGTCTGATTTTATTGCTAGAGGCTGCAAATTTCTGCCCTAGATTTGGGCGATCTTATGTGGTAAAGGAGATACATGATCCAAGCTCTGATTTTTCGGCAAATTTCAGCGATTTCAAGAGGTCAAAATTCTAATTTCTGCTAGGGCATCATTATTTGCAAGGAGGATTAAAATTTCGGAAATCTGATCTGAACTTGAAGAAGGCCCAATTATTGGTAAAGACAAAATTAAGGTAAAATTCTGTTCATTTTAGAGGTGAAGATTGGTTTAAAGGCGGATTCCACTTCTTGTTCTTGTTGGGTTTCATTTCCCTTATATTCTTCTTGCATTCATCATCCACCACTTCATCATCCCATTGATAAGTTGAAGTTTGGAGAGATAAGTGCAAATATCATGATAGGACACTTGGCGAGGCAGAAATACGCTAGACCGCCCTAGGTTGAAGTTAGGAAATATAAGTGTAGTCCATCCTAAGGTAACGAAGAGGCAGAAATAAGTGGTAGTCCCACCCCTAGGTTGAAGGTTGGAGATTGATAAGTGTAGATATAGGACTTGGCGAGGCAAAAATAAGCTAGATTCCATCGATAGAAAGAAGGTCGGAGATCAATAAGTGTAGTCTATATCATTTAGAACGAAGGGGTAGAAATAAGTGTTTAGGATGGTAGATGTTAGTGCAACCAAGAACCCAAAGGGAACGAATAGCAAAAAAGACAAGGAAGACATGATGCCTAAGACCACCTTCTTTCTT